>VZTM01026480.1:231852-244809 GCA_013400555.1 Jacana jacana
GGTTGGGGGGAGGGGGGGTTTGGCTGTATTGATCTATACTGTCCCATTTTGGCCTGGCCTGCAAATGGCTTAGTTCACCTTGTTGGTGTTGGTCCCTAGCGTGTCAGCTGAACTGCTCCGAGCACGGCCGCTGTGACTCCTTCACCAAGCGGTGCGTCTGTGACCCCTTCTGGATGGAGAACTTCATCAGGGTGCAGATGGGGGACGGCGAAAGCAACTGTGGTACGTGCAGCTCCCCTCCCTCCCTCCCTCCCTCCCTCCCTGGGATTGTTCACCCTGGGAACACAAACAGTGCTTGGAACCCAGGGCAGAAACATTTTCCCCCAGTATCTCCGATGTGGTGCTCGCACCAGACCCTGCCCTGGTCTCACCACACGTTACCTTCCAGGCAGGAGGTACTTGGTAGGGAAGTGACTCCTCTTCAGACAAGCAGAGTCCATTCTCAGTGTATAAATCTCAGCTCTTCCCTCATGACCCTGCAGAGACTTTCCTGCCACAGGAAAGCAAATCTTATCAATTCACACACACTAAAATATACCCTTGCCAGCAGGCCCATGCACTGGGTCTCAAGCCTCTGGTGTCCTTAGGTGAGTTAGTGGTGCTGTCAGAATTAGCCTCTCGCTCTGTAAAGGGTCAGGCCTTCCTTCTTCTTGCCTGAGAAGAGTCATCTAAAGCACACACTGTCAACTGTATGAGGTGCCAAATCTCTGGGCTGTTCTGCTTTCAGAGTGGAGCGTGCTGTATGTCATCATTGCATCTTTCGTCATCGTGGTTGCCTTTGGAATCTTATCCTGGATGATCATCTGCTGTTGCAAAAGGTGGGACTGAGGCTGTAACCCCTGCTGTGTCGGTGCTTCACAGCCAAGTAGCTGCACTGGGAGGTGAAAGACTCAAACCCAGTGTCCCAGCAGGTCCTTAGCCCTGGGATGTTAGATTTGTCACTCAGTGTTTCATGTGAAAACTTGAAGCCCTACAACTCTGGGTTCAGCTAAGAAGCAGGACTTGGATTAGCCTATAAATGTGCAACTAAAACAACATTTTTAGTGTTTTGCTTTGTGATATGAGTGTAATCTGAACTAAGCAAGTATTCTGGCTTTGAGGCTCGGGGTTGGTTTCTACCTCTGGCTTTTTTTAGAAATGTCCTGCCTCTTAATTCCCGTTCTTCCCCCTTTAGACGAAAAGGAAAATCCAAAAGAAAAAGCAAATACAAGATTTTGGATGCAACAGATCAAGAAAGCTTGGAGTTAAAGCCAAATCCCAAAGCAGGTAAGACATGAGAGGGGAGAGCTCAGCGTTTCCAGAATGCTGACTAAGAGCGCTCTTCCTCAGTTGACTTAAAATCAGGGAGTGAAACAAACGTGATGTAGGCACTGACAGACGAGTCTCCAAAGATCTAAGAGCTTGTTTCAGCTCTGTGGGCAGGGTATTTAGTCAAGTTATCTAACCCTTTGGTTTAGAAAGTGGGGCTGAGACTGGTCCTGATGTCTCCACTTCCTATCACAGGAGTAGAAGTGGGTGTTGTTTGAGTTGTGCAGAGACCAGCCTCATCCAGGAAGCCCAAAGCTGGCTCTTGACTATAACTTCTCCTGCTTGAGGGTTTTCCACTCTGTTTGGGTAGTTTCCTTCTCACCTGTATGTGTTTCCTCAGCACTTGCTCTACAGCAGAGCAGGGGTTCGGTGTCACGAAGCTGTTCACTAAAATGGGTGACTTTGGCTGGTGACCAAAGGGCACCAACCACCCTGAAAGTACTCATGGCCTGGGGAGAGCAATGCTTATCTCTGCCCCCCACCTTCTCCCACCCCAGAGGACTTGCTTATACATTTATTCTTTCTTGTCTTTGTGGGCATTGGGATCTGAAAGTCTCACATTTTAGGTCATCTCCTCATTTTTCTAGGAAGCAGATGCTTCTCTTGGGGGGGAGACCCGTGAAGTTCTCGGTGCTCCGTGTGGCCACAGGCCCGTTGGCCCGTTCCAGGGAGGCACTCGTTCGTCTCCAGTGTTCTTAGCCAGCATTTTCCTGTCTGCAGTGCTCTCCTCAAGAGTGCTTGGCCAAGTGCTTTGCAAAGATGACTGAGTTATTTCAGGCTGGAGCAGTTCTGCTGTGACTGTATCTGACACCTGAACCGAACCGCGGTCACCTGCTGAGTGTGGGGACAGGATGCGCAGACACAGTCCCCCCCCGGTGCTGGGGAGCGCTTCAGCTGCGCTTCAAATAGGAGTCTGTGTCCTGGGTTTGCTCAGAGGAAGGGTTATTTTAACTGTATGTGGAAAATAGTCCCTCATCCTTGTTTATTGGTGGGGGAAAAAGCCCTGCTCATCCCAGTGGTATCCCATGGAATGGTGTTCCAACAACGCGAGCGGTGCCCAGTGCCAGCGTGGGAGGGCATCACAGCTGCAGAGCTCATCAGACAGTGCCTCCAAGGGCCCAGCCATCCCCCCTGCATGAGTACACATACCCTTGAATTAAAACTGGGTGATTTCTCCTCCCTCAGCACCCGACTCTGCTTTAATCTGACCATCTGGCACCTCGAGCAGAAGAGCCCGCCGTTAAAGAAAGGGCTCGTTGTTCTGCAGTCTGTAGCAAATGTGCCTCAACTCTCTTTGCTCTCTGGTAACTAAACTCCTCTTGCCTCTTCTGAGGCTGGCTGCTGACTAAAGTCTTTTTCCTTGCTAGATACGTCCAGGGAGCATTCTGCTAACAGAGAAAACGTTGCATTTCTCCATTAAGGAAAAGCTAAATTTAAATATTTCCTCTGCTGACAATGTCAGTAAATGTCTCTCCTGTCCTTGTGCATTCATCTAAATTCAGCCTGCTAATTTATCTCTCCTCCCTTGCAGGCAAGGGAAGCAGAGATGAGAGTAGGGAGGGGGTAGTAAGGAGGTAGGGGGGTTTTCCTTCTCACACCTGCATATTCCCTTTACTACAGCTGTTAGCCCTCAGAGAGCTTTCTAGGCATTGCCCCGAGCAAGGTCGGGGAGACAGAGGTCCCCTGTGTGCTCCCAGCCCCTTCTGGTAAGGTAATTTGCTCTTACCTGTCTGCTGTGCTTTGCACTATTCTCAGTGTCTGTGTGACCTCTGTTGTGCCAAAGCCTCTGAATCGGGGTCGCTTTGGCTTCTGCATTGGAGGAAACAAGTGCTAGACAAAGGAAGGTCTGATCAGGAGGCCCCTTCGACGGGATAGGAGAAGGAGACTTAAGGGGGAATGGAACAAGGTGAGGCTGTTGACCAGCTTTAGAAGTGTTTTTAACCCTGGGGATCTCTCTCCTTCCAAGGTGGCAGACAGAAAGCCCAGGTCCTCAACACCAGCCTGATGCACTCTGAGTCTGAACTGGACAGCGATGAAGCCATCTTCACCTGGCCTGACCGGGAGAAAGGGAAGCTGCTCCGTAGCCAGAACGGCTCCTTGCGCAACGGACAAGTGATGCTCAAACCCAAGAACCAGAGGGAGGAAATCCTATAGCTCCCCTCAGGTGGCCCTTTACTGGAGCTCACTGGGAGAGTCCCTATCCTACCAGGGCCTTTGGAGGCCAGTTTGATTAGGAACAACGCTGCTAACTCGTCTCACGGAAAATAACTTTGTTGGGTTTCTTTTCATTCAGTTAAAACTGGTTGTACTTGAATTTGAACTTGAAGGGAAGTGGAAGGGAGGAGGAGGAGGCAACCGTGAATCCCAGGCGGAGCGTCGGGAAAGGGCAGAGCTGGCTTCTGGAGAGCAGCAGGACAGGACAGAACCACTTGGAGCAACTGTGAACACACGGGACCCTCCTCACCCATCTCAGGCAGCAGGGGGTAATCGCCCACAGACTCCCAGCTCACTGGCCTTGGGAGCTCCTCGGAGGAGGAAGGTCAAGGCCGTGCTCTGAGCCTCCCTCCAGGCTCCAGTAGCCACCAGGGGCTACTTGTGCTGTTGAACAGCTTTCCTCTCTTTTCCTTCCACCTTCCCTAATGGTTTAAGCACTATTTTCATTTAGACTTGTCCTTTCACGTGCACTTGGCTGCTTTGGGAGGGTAGAAGAGGGAGAATCTAAACACTGTGGTCACCCTCCATCAGCTTGCAGGTAGGGCAGGGTTTTGTAGCTGTTCTGAATTAATGCCAGGCTTTTCTGGCTGGGAGTGTTGGTGACACAGTGCCTGTTGAGAGGCAGAGAGCTGCCCTCTCTGGTGATGGGCAGCACCCCTCCTGCAGCAAGCTCTCCCACGGGGTACCACAGCCAGGAGGGAACTCCCACCTTTGCTCCCTGATGTCTCTTAATTCCAAAGCTGTGAGATGCTCAGTGGCCCCAACAGCACCTTCTGTTGGTCGCCAAGCCGTCCATGAGCCTGGCCATTAACCATATCTCAGTTAGGAAACGCCATATTCTCTGGGTTTGGGGTGGGTTTTGTTGGTTTTTTTCCTTAAAATTTGCACAAGCCAGGCAAAGAGGGGGCTGACACTTCGGGTTCCCAGCAGCAGGCTGCTCCCTCTGGCTGGCAGCTTGGTGTCCTTCGGTCGATGGAAAAGGGAACTCTGGGGACCCGGGGGCATGGCATGGTGAGTGCCAGCAGCCAGTGGCCACGTGGCTCTGGGGGACAGGCACGTGGTGGCCCTTTCTACCTTTATCTCACCGTGCTGCTTTCATGAGTTGCACCCCTGGCCTCGGGCAGAAACCGGCCTCTTGCTGGCATGAAGGAAGCCGCCGCTCCTCTGTGGATGGGTGGGCAGTTTATTGCCTTTCTTTGTGTTTAACTTAAACTGGAAACTTGTTTCATTGGTTTGGGGTTGGTTTTGGGGGGTTTTTGGTTTTTTTTTTTGGTTGGTTTATCTGAGCCAAAAGGCTTTAACTTCCTTGGTTGTATTTATATTGCTGCACTACTGATTCGTGTTGAGCTCGATGAAGATTAAACACTATTGAATGCGGGGGAGCGTTCCCTCTCTGAATGTAGTCACGGCTGCTGCTACGTTTCTTCTTCTGGGTGCTCTGTTCTCTTCACTGGGTGCCAGCACAGGGGCCTGCTGCTCTCCTGAGCACCCAGCCATTAGCCTCCTGGCCACCGGGTTTGCCTCTCGCTTGCCTGTGTCACAGCCTGGGCCACCCTCCAGCTGGTGTCTGGCATGAAGCTGGTGCTCTGTCCCAGAGCTGATGTTCTGTCCCAGGCTTCTCCTTCCCGAGCTGCTCTCGCTCTTCCCACGGCTCCATCCCTCCCAGGACCACACACAGGGATGGTTGGACACCAGGACGCTGGTCCTGGGACTGTGCCTGGGAGCGGGTTGTGCTGTTTGAGGGGAGCCGTGGAACTCGAGCTGGTTCTGGTCCTTGGGGGCTTGTGCCCCCTCAGCCTCTCGCTGCTCCCAGCCCAGGGGTGTCCCCCCTGATGTATATCAGGTCTGGGGGCAGTGGTTTGGTTGCAGAGACCAGTACCTCCCAGGAGACCCAAAGTGTGCTTCCATGGGAGCCTGACTTAGGGAAGGGAAGAAATATCATCTGTATCTCCAACACCTTTATAAGGCTGAGGTTTTCTTTGTCCTTATTGTCTCACTGTGGGGTACCTGGTGTGTGGCTCGGGGTGCTTTAGGCAGCAGGACCCCCCACAGCTGGGTTTTGGGGTGGGTTGTGACATTTCCTCCCCCCTCTGCCCCCCCCCCGAAGTGGCTGGCTCAGGACTGTGTCCTTGCCATTGAGAGTGCAGGTTTGTGAGAGAGCCCAGCGCAGGCTCCCCTCTGCCACTGCAGCTCTTTTCCTCGCTCTGGGTGTTAACCCTTGGTGCCACTGAGCCCTCACAGGGCTGCAACCAGCCTGGTGGGAGCATGAGGGTGACAGGGATGAGGAACATTCCCCCCTCCAGGGCTGACAGCAGTAGCTTTTGGCCCAGAGCAGGACCCCCCCCTGCCCCAAGGGGCCATAGTAGCTGTAGTGCCCCATTAGTGCTGAGCTCCCCTGAAGTGTCTGAGTGCACAGCCAAGCTGTGGGGTATGAAACTCCCTGCCACCCTCCCCTCCCACCCAGTGGTGTCACAGATGTCACTGCTGGGTTGTCACCCCACGAGCTGCCCTTGCTGGGGAAGGGTCCTGCATCCCTGTGTGTTACCGTTTCCCGAGTAGAGACACCAGCCACGAGTCATAGAATCATTCAGGTTGGCAGAGACCCTTGGGATCATGGAGTCCAACCATCAGCCCCACTCTACAAGTTCTCCCCTACACCAGATCCCTCAACACCACATCCAGTCTACTCTGAAACACAGAGTCGAGTCACTGCGTGTGGCAGTTGAAAGCTGAGCCCTCTGTTCCATGAGCCATCAGCTTCGCTCCATCTTTCCTTTCTGCTTTAACTTGTTGGGAGGCCAGTTGAGCTGTTTCACACAAACTTTGCACTCCAGGTTTATCACAGTTTGCTCTTCCTTCCTTCTTTCCTTGGTTCTCCCGTGCAGCGGGGGCTGCCCAGCCTCCCTGAGCTCGGCTCTCACAGGGGTTGGTGACTGCTGTGGTACCTGGATCAAGACTAAAACCAATTTTTTCTTTAAGCAAAATATCTCTTGCAAATAAACAGGGAAGATGTTTTGCTGCTGCTCAGCTTGCTGCTTCCTCCAGTTCCAGCTGTGGGATGGTTCCAGTGACCACGCTGTGCCCCTCGTGCAGGAATTGGACGTCCCTGTCAGACCACGGCCGTGTAGCTGCAAATACAACCCCAGCTCCTCTTTTCCCTCCCTCAGCAGTGTCTGGGGCAAGGAGGAGTTAAAAAAGGAAAAAAAACCCCAAAACCTCTTGCTGGAGCCTGGGGGGAGAGCACCTTTTTCTCTGCCCACATCATCCTCACCCCTCTCCTTGTGCTCTCCCTGCTCCCACCCTGTGCACTTGGCGCTGCTCCCCAGCGCCTTCCTGTCGTGAGGATTCCCTCCATCGCTGCTGCTGCTGCTTCCCCGCTCCCGGCCAGGCTCTCCCCAGCCTCCCTGGCTGCCGGCAGCAGCTCCCGCACCTCTCCCGCAGCCCCGTGGTCAGGCTCTCCCTAGCCTCCCTGGCTGCCGGCAGCAGCTCCCGCAGCCCCGTGGTCAAGGGCCAGGCTCTCCCCAGCCTCCCTGGCTGCCGGCAGCAGCTCCCGCACCTCTCCCGCAGCCCCGTGGTCAGGGGCCAGGCTCTCCCCAGCCTCCCTGGCTGCCGGCAGCAGCTCCCGCACCTCCCCCGCAGCCCCGGGGGTCAGGGGACGCGGTGTTGGTTTAACCACCTCCTCCTTATGCTCTGGGGCAGCATCGCTGTGATGATGACGGGCGCAGGCAGCCCCTGGCAGCAAAGGGTGCTGCTGGTGACTCTTGGGGACACCGTGGCACCACCAGCACCCCCTGCCCCTGGGAACCACCCGCAGGGCCATGTCAGGGTTGAAGAGCTGGGGACATTTGGCTGCTGCCCCAGCAGAGGCCAGGATTTGCAGGGGGCTTGGCTGGAGGAGCCACCCTGTGCTGGATGTGTCCCAGTGGGAATAGGCCACCCTGCCACAGATCCCCTGCTCCCCAGCACCTCCCTCCTGGCCAGGCACGGACCCCATGTTCACCCCTGCTGGCCCAGTGGGCAAGTCACAAGGATTTGGGGGAGAGCATGGCTGGCTGGGGACAGGGACATCCCTCCTGCAGCTGCCTCCTCCCCTCTCCTGCTGCTCGTCCTGCCACAGCGGGGCCCTGAGGGGTATCGAGGTGCCACGTGGGTGCTGCCGTGCAGGCCCATGGGTGCCATCACCCTCCGTCCATCCCTCTGTCCGTCCGTGCGGGGCCCCGCGCGCCCAGTGAGTCCCTCTTTCCATTGTTCAAACAATCTCTTTTCCACAGGCGGTGCCAAGGCCTCCCCGCTTGCTCCCGCACGCGCCAGTATATTTAGCTGCCTCTAAGCCTCTACCTTTCCTTATATAGGAGAGGCCAAACGAATTTCGCACTCTCATTATTAATAGCCCGAGAGGAGCTCTTCGGAGGCTGCCAAAAATAGCAGGCAAACAGAGTGCACCCGGGGTGGGGAGGGCGTCGTGGCAGGAGCCGCCGGGGCCGCCGCCGCGGGAGGGACGCCGGTGCTTTTCCTGGCTTGTCCCTTTGGGAAGCACAATAAGGTCTCTCCCGGCCTCCTGCCCCCGCTGCAGCCCTGAGCTGGGGGGTCCCCCTCGCCCCTCCGCAGGCAGAGGTAGGACCAGCAAGAGCCTGGGGGTGGCGGGGTCCCAGGGTGGGCAGAGAAACCCTGTACCCCCTGGCTGTGCTGCTCCATGTGCTGGAACAGCCACCCTGAGGATGTTGGGGACACCCAGAGTGGGTGACCCAGGGCAAGCCCGGGGTTCCCCATCCCTGTGGGGTTCCCCCAGCCCAGGGGAGCCCCTGTGGCTGCAGTGGCGACAAGTTTTGCCCTCCCGAGTGTCCCACGGGGCTTCACTTTGCCCTCCGAGCTGTCCCAAGCTGCTGCTGGGCCTGGCAATGTGTGGTGCTGCTCTGGGAGCCCTGCCTGGGGGGCACAGGGCCAGCGGTGGGGGGCAGAGGTGCCTGGCTCTGTGCCACTGGCAGCCCTGGCTGCCTTGTCCCAGGGGGAGAGGGTTCCTCGGCGGAGATCCCCCTCTCAACATCCCCCAGAGCCTGGGTACACCACGAGTCCTGTGCCGGGGTCACCGAGCCGGGGCTGGGGTGTGCGAGGAGGGGGGGCTGTGGGGTGCCCAGCGAGCGGAGGGTCCTCACCTGCATCCGGAGGCATCCGCATCCCAGGCAGGGTCTGCCTTAAATCCCTCCCTCCCTCCCTCCCTGGCGAGGAACTTCTCCCGCTGAACCGGAGGATGCTGCAAGCTCCTGCGGACGAGCCGGAGGAGTCCTGTGGCAAAGTCAAGGCGAGCGAGGAAACGGCGTGCTCGTCCCGGCTGTCACCGCTGTCCCCAGCCGAGCCCGCAGCCGGCCGGTGTCACCTCCAGGACCGTAAGTAGTAGCCGTGCGGGGTTTGCGGGAGGTGCGGGGTTTGCGGGAGGCAGCAGGGCTTTCCCCGCCGCCGACGTTTAACCTTCAGCAAAGCCCGGCCGGTGCCGAGCCCCGCCGGGGCTGGGGGTGCCGCTGCCGCTCGCAGCCCCACTCTCGGCTCCTGGTGCGGGCAGGGAGGGGGCAACCCCGGGGCTGGGGGTCACGGTAGCCCCCCCCCCAGCGCTCAGGCTAGCCCGGGTGGAGGAGCAGGGGCAGCAGGAAATTCTCAGTGGGGTTAAGGGGGGCAATGGGGCACCCCTGGCAGGTGCTGGCTGCAGGAGGTGGTGGGTGCTTGGGTCGGCGGGGAGCACAATGGGCCTGTGGGTGCCCCCCTGCAGCGGGGCTGGTTGTCCCCTCCCCAGGGGGATGGGGTACCCTCGGCCACACAAAGCGGGGATCCCTGTACACTGGTGGGACTGGGCGGGAAGGGAAGCCCAGCTCCTGGGCACCTCAGCATCATATTTTGGACTTGCACAGCTGGGGGATGTGCTGGTCACCATGGCTGGGTGCTCCAGGGCTCCACGAGCCGTGCACCTTAAGCCCCAAAACAGGCAATGCCCGCAGGCGAAGGGGGCTGGGGTGCTCCCCCAGGGTGCCCCAGCCAGCACCCCTCCACACGCACCCACCTCCCTCCTCATTCCTGAGCCTCTTGGTATTGTTTTAAGGCACTCAGCAGCTGGAGTGGCTGCTGCAGTGGTTTTGCCAGGGATGGATGAGCCGGGGGGAGACGCTGGGGCGGGGGGAAGAGCTGGAGAGTAAAACTTGGAAAGGCCCCGACGAGGCAGCGACTGCAGAGCTCGGCCGGGCAGGCGGCGCCGGGGGGAGCGGGGAAAAAGATGCTTCCTTTTATAGACAGGCTGGGGCTGGTGGGTGCTGTGCAAGGCTGTGGGTGCTGTGCAAGGCTGTGGGTGCTGTACAAGGCTGTGGGTGCCACCACGGCAGCCCTTCCAGCTCCTCTGCCTCCTCCCTTGCACAGCCGTTTTCCCCCAGTGCCCACAAGCCACCCCGCCTGGGGCAGGGAGCTGCTCTCAGGCAGGCAGGACCCAGGGGGGGCTGCCCAGGCTGGGGGGTCCCAGCTGGTGTGGGGGCACAGAGGGGCTGCCCCAGAGGAAAGCTCCCCAGAGGGCTTCAGCCTGGGGACACATCTGCAGCCGTCAAGGGCAGCGCTGGGGCTGGGCAGGGCTCAGGGCTGCCTGCGGTGGCGGCGGCACCTCCAGGGCTGTGGAGGGGCTTGCACTGATGAGCGGGGAGGTTTGGGCACAGGGAGGGTGGTGGGCCAGGGCAGGGGGCAAGAAAGGGTGTTGGGATTGTGCAGGGCTGGCCTGGGCTGGGATCAGGTGAGATGAGGTGGCCTGGATGCGGTGAGCATCCCGCAAGGCTGGGTGCAGCCCCCCAAGGTCACAGGGAGAGCCCGGCCGAGGGCTGCAGAGACCATGCTGTGGGATGGGGCTGCGTGTGCCCCCCCCCGGGGAAGGGGTACCTCTAGCACCGCAGTCCTGGGAGGCTGCCCAAGGTCAGCCGAGGTGGCTGGAGGAGGGATGCACGAGCCCTCACCCTGTTCTCAGGCTCTGAGGGTTTGGGGTGGGCACAGCCCCTGGCTTTTGGCTCCTGCTGTGCCCCAAAAGCCCCGCTGGACCCAGGGATCCCCTGCACCCCTACGGCAAAGGGGTGCAGCAGTACCCCACTGTGCTGCAAGGCCAGAGGGGCCCAAGGGGTTAAGCTGGTGCATCTCTGCAGCCTCTGTCCTCAGGACACCAACTCAGTTTGCTTTTTTGGGGTGACAAGGGTGCTTGTCCGTCCAGACAGGCTCTACCTCACCACTGCTGCTGGGATGGGGACTTGGGTCCTGGGAGCCATGTCTCTCTGGGGTCCCAGCACAAGGACCTGGCCACGGCAGAGGTCCTAGGGTGCTGGTGGAACAATTCCAAGGGGACCATGGCTGTGCTGGCCTCAGCCCTGAGCCCTGGAGCGGTGACTGGGTGGCTCTGGGGGCTGCTGAGCAGCATCTTGGCTGCTTGTGGGTGCCACGAGCCGGGCAAGCACGGTGAGTGTGTACTTGGCACCCATCGGCTCCTTGAAGATAGCTGCAGCACGTGTGGCCACAGCTCCTGGTGCTGAGTCACGGCCACACCAGACCTGGCCACAGCCCTGCATCCCTTCTGCCCATCTCTGGGCTCCCCTCGCCCCCCTCACTCTTTGTCCTGAGAGGGGGCGGACTTGGGACCACCAGGACAGTTCCCTGCACCCCTGAATTTAGGGTTAGGAACGTCACTGGGGTTAAGACAGGGCTGGGATGTAGTGACTGTCACCCCTCTGTCACCCTGCCCTGGCAATGCTGGGCTGGAGCTGGGAAGTCCCCCCACTGCATCCCCCTCACTGTCTCTAGCCCTTGAGGTCTCAGCTGAACCCCCCTTTTGTAGGCAAAGATATCTCCAGCCTCCCCTGCCCAGAGCTGGGGTGTGGGGAGGGCCTGGACCCCCTGGTTCTCTTCCTGACCCTGCAAACCAACCAGACAGGGTGGGTGGGTGTGGGGAGGTGTCCACCCTGCCCAGTGCTGGCCCTGGCTGCACCAAGCTGCAACTGCTGCTCTGGCACATGGGCTGTAGCGGGGACCGGGACGGGGTAGTGTGGGGTGCAGGGTGGGGATGCTGGGGTGCTGGAGGGCACTGGGGTGCTTGGAGGGTGCAGCTGGTCCATCCCAGGTTGACGGGGGACCCTCCTGCAGAAGCAGCCCCGAGCAGGCACCCACCTCTGCCATCCCTGCTGGACACAGCACGTGGCCATGGCCCCATCTCCTGAGAGGTGCAGTCCCCCACGGTGCCCCATGGCCCAAACTGCTGAGCCCCACAAGTCCTGGGGCACCCCACCACCCGTGAAGGGCAGCCAAGGACCGAAATACAGGGTGGTGGGTGCATTGCCAGCCTGAGCACCCTGTGGTCGGTGCAGAGGCACCGTGTCCCAGGCACACATGATGGCCACGGCACCGTCTCACTCTCCACACACACAGGTCCCCTTGCTCTGGCACGGTCACAGGCACTGTGGGACCGTACAAGCAGTGTCACAGCCCAGGATGCACCTGGGGCCAGGCACGGGCAGAGGCTGGATCCAGGGGTGGGCAAGAGATGCTCCCCACAGTCCCTACCCAGCCCCAGGCTTCACCGTGGCCACCAGCCCTTTCCAGGGTCTCACCAACCGGAGCTGGTGGCCGCCCCCAGGAGCAGTAGGTGGCCCAGTTGCCCATGTGCCCAGCCCCACGCTGCCCACCTCTCCCTCCCAACCCTACATACTTCTTCATATGCCCATATGGAGTCGGCTGGCATTATGGAATGTTAAGAAGTATGTATTTTTGGGCTGGGACCCCCACGCCGGGACCCTCCTCCCCAACCAGCACCGGCCCAGGCAGCACCTCCGGAGTCACAGACGGTGTGTCCCTGGGGCTGGTAAAAAGGAACCAGATCAACTTGCAACTGGATTTGGTCCCCTTCAACCAGCTGCAGCGGCGCATTCACTACGGCACCCGCTGCGCCAAANTTTCTCGGCAATTCGCTGTCGTGACGTCACCCGTGAACCCTGGCACCAGCCGGCGCTGCCGACACACGGACACTGCCCTGGGAGCTGAGCTGANAGCGGGGCTGGGGCCGTGTTTTGAGGCTGCCCGGGGGAGAGGGGGGGGGGCAGCTGGAGGGGCTGCACCTCTACCATCGACCCGAGGGGGGACATCCCTGCGCTGCCCATCGACCTCGTCGTAAACCACGGAGCTTCCAGCGGTCCTGAGCGGTTGGGAAATGCCCCGGAAAGCCCCGGAGACCCCGGCACGGGAGTGAGGAGCATCCCGCCGTCTTGTCCCCACCGAGCCCCCCAGGGACGAGGGAGCCACCGTCGGGCTGGGGACTACGAGTGCCACCTCCGCCCCGCTGCCCGGGTCCTTGCCCAGTCCCACCCCGCGCCGGCGGAGGCTGGCACGGCGCCGGTGAGCACGGCGGGCGACGCCGGGAGGGAATCCGGAAAAAAC
>VZTM01026480.1:245113-255974 GCA_013400555.1 Jacana jacana
GGGTGGGTGTGGGGAGGTGTCCACCCTGCCCAGTGCTGGCCCTGGCTGCACCAAGCTGCAACTGCTGCTCTGGCACATGGGCTGTAGCGGGGACCGGGACGGGGTAGTGTGGGGTGCAGGGTGGGGATGCTGGGGTGCTGGAGGGCACTGGGGTGCTTGGAGGGTGCAGCTGGTCCATCCCAGGTTGACGGGGGACCCTCCTGCAGAAGCAGCCCCGAGCAGGCACCCACCTCTGCCATCCCTGCTGGACACAGCACGTGGCCATGGCCCCATCTCCTGAGAGGTGCAGTCCCCCACGGTGCCCCATGGCCCAAACTGCTGAGCCCCACAAGTCCTGGGGCACCCCACCACCCGTGAAGGGCAGCCAAGGACCGAAATACAGGGTGGTGGGTGCATTGCCAGCCTGAGCACCCTGTGGTCGGTGCAGAGGCACCGTGTCCCAGGCACACATGATGGCCACGGCACCGTCTCACTCTCCACACACACAGGTCCCCTTGCTCTGGCACGGTCACAGGCACTGTGGGACCGTACAAGCAGTGTCACAGCCCAGGATGCACCTGGGGCCAGGCACGGGCAGAGGCTGGATCCAGGGGTGGGCAAGAGATGCTCCCCACAGTCCCTACCCAGCCCCAGGCTTCACCGTGGCCACCAGCCCTTTCCAGGGTCTCACCAACCGGAGCTGGTGGCCGCCCCCAGGAGCAGTAGGTGGCCCAGTTGCCCATGTGCCCAGCCCCACGCTGCCCACCTCTCCCTCCCAACCCTACATACTTCTTCATATGCCCATATGGAGTCGGCTGGCATTATGGAATGTTAAGAAGTATGTATTTTTGGGCTGGGACCCCCACGCCGGGACCCTCCTCCCCAACCAGCACCGGCCCAGGCAGCACCTCCGGAGTCACAGACGGTGTGTCCCTGGGGCTGGTAAAAAGGAACCAGATCAACTTGCAACTGGATTTGGTCCCCTTCAACCAGCTGCAGCGGCGCATTCACTACGGCACCCGCTGCGCCAAATCGGGGCTTGGGCCGTGTTTTGAGGCTGCCCGGTGGAGAGGGGGGGGGGCAGCTGGAGGGGCTGCACCTCTACCATCGACCCGAGGGGGGACATCCCTGCGCTGCCCATCGACCTCGTCGTAAACCACGGAGCTTCCAGCGGTCCTGAGCGGTTGGGAAATGCCCCGGAAAGCCCCGGAGACCCCGGCACGGGAGTGAGGAGCATCCCGCCGTCTTGTCCCCACCGAGCCCCCCAGGGACGAGGGAGCCACCGTCGGGCTGGGGACTACGAGTGCCACCTCCGCCCCGCTGCCCGGGTCCTTGCCCAGTCCCACCCCGCGCCGGCGGAGGCTGGCACGGCGCCGGTGAGCACGGCGGGCGACGCCGGGAGGGAATCCGGANTGGTTGTGGGAGCCGTGACCTGGGAAGAAACTCTTGCTCTTTGTCCCCAAAGGACCAGGCTCGGAACAGACCCCACACACCTCCTGCTCCCAGCGCTGCCACCCAGACCAGCCCACCATGCGTGAGTGTCTCGGGGGACATGGGGCAGGCAGCAACACCCCCCCCTCCGCTTATGAAGGGGGTGTTCAGAGGGGGCTGAGAGGCTCGGGGGTCTCCGGGCCAGGCACAGGCAGCGGGGCTGTGCCGGTGAGGGCTGTCCCGGTGGGGTGAGGCACCGGAGATGCTCCCAAGAAGGGACAGAGGCTGCTCCAGCGGGCAGGAGGGGGCGCGGGGGTGTGTGTGGGGGGATGGAGGAGCCCCTCGAAGTGTTCCCCTCCCCGCTGACCGCCCGCCATCTCTCCTTTGTTACAGACTTTCTCGGTGTCACTGTCGGGGCGGCCGCAGGGATCGGTAAGGCACTGGTGGGCGCGGAGGGGGCTGATGCTATGCGGGAATAAATCACTTATTTTGCGGGCCGTTACGCTGCTGCTCTGCTCATCCAGAGCCCTCTCAGGGGGGTGTCGCCCCTTCTTCAAGCCCTCCTCCCCAGGATGCAGGACGCCCCCGATGCCCTCGGGCTACAGCTCTGCCTCCACACCTCCCTCCCAGTTTGGGGGCGGGGGAGGGATGCATGTGGCTGAGGAGCGATGCGGGTTTTGCAGCCTTGGAGACACGCGTGTGCCAGCCACAGCGACCCACCCGCCCCCTTGCACCTCTCCTGTGCCTCCCCGCTGTATCTGACCCCCAAATAAAGATAGACACACCTCCTCCCCTTTCCCCCCCCAATTCAGTCTCCGCCTCTACCCCCCTTATGATGGGCCGAGAGGGACTGGCTCCGGGGCGAAACCGTCCAGGGGAGCAACCTGATCTAGTGGGAAGGGTCCCTGCCGAGGGCAGGGGGTTGGACCCACATGATCTCTAAGGTTCCTTCCAACCCAAACCATTCTGTGATTCTACCATCAGCAGCACTCGAGTGCCCAGTCCGGTCCCCAGGCCGGCAGAGGGGACTCGGCTGGGCTGGGGGTCTGTGAGTGCCGGGGAGACTTGGGGTGCTGTGTGAGGGAGGGGGTCAACGCTGGCCTGAGCCTGGAGGTGTGTCTGCAGCCCCTGCTGCAGCCCCACATGCCTCTCCCCTCCCCTTCCCTTTCCCTCTCCCTCCCCTCCCCAAGGATGGGGCGTCCCTGTCACTGCACCCCACAGCCCTCCCTTCCCCACTCTGACACCTTTGCCCTTTGTGGGTGCACTGGTGGTAGGGGAGACACAGGTCACAGGCATCCCCCTAACGCTGTGGTGTCCCGCTTTCAGGACTGGTAGTCGTTGGCATTCCAGCAGCCATCGGGGCGCTGGGGTTCACAGCGACTGGCATCGCTGCTGGCTCAGTGGCTGCCAAGATGATGTCAGTAGCTGCCATCGCCAACGGTGGAGGAGTGGCTGCGGGCAGCACCGTGGCCGTGCTGCAGTCGGTCGGTGAGTGGGGTGGGCAGGGGAGCTGAGCTGGGCTGGGGTCATCCCCAGAGGGTTGCAGGGGGTTACACACTCAGCTTGCAGTAGAGCCCAACCAGCCCTTTAACCCACCGTTGGTCTGAACCACCCAAAACTGTGAGGGAAGGATAAATCCACGCTGTGGGGGCAGCTGAAAGGGTCTGGCTGTGTTCAGGGCGCAGCCCCTGCTCCCAGTCCAGCTCCTTGGCACGGTCTGGAGAGGTCCTTGGCTGCCTCTGCCTGGTGCTTGGTCTCAGCCGGCAGCAGCGATGCTCCCAGGGCATCGTGCCTCTTTCTGTCTTTGCAGGAGCTGCAGGTTTACCTCTTGCTGCCAAACTTGGGCTGGCATCTGTGCTGGGGACAGCTGGTGCAGCAGCCGGTGCCAAGCTGTCCGAGAAGAATGCGACTTCGGGTGACAAACCTAAGGATAGCCAAGAAGATGAGGCTGAAGATGATGAAGCCTGAGCCCACACTTTGTGCCTGGCAGCGCCCAAAGACCCCACAGGCCTCTCCCCAGCCACTCACTGCCTTCTTAAGAGCTGTAGATTCGCTTGAGCAATGAGTGCCTTGAACCCAATAAAGGTGCTTTGCAGGAGGGGGTGTCGTGGTGGTTGGTGTGTAGTCAGGTCCCAGACACCCAAAAAGCACCTCGGGACTTGCAGTGCTTCAGGAACAGTCCCAGTCTGGCCAGTTCTCACTCCTGCACCCTGCCCTCCTCCAAAGCCAGGGCAGTGGAAAGGCTGTAGATAGGGTTGTTATTATAGAATGGGGTTTAATTCACGAGGTGCGTGAACGGTCCCTCCCCACTCTGTCTCCAAATACTCTGTCCTTCCCAGTTGCACTGGTGGCACAGGGCGGGGGGTGCAGGTTGCAGGGACCACCCTAACACTGCAGTGTCCTACCTGCAGGAGTGGCACTCCCTGTCCCAGTAGCCATCAATGCACTGGGGACATTGGCACCCAGTGTCACCATTGCATCAGTGGTTGCCACAGCTGGGACTATAGGGATGGTTGCTGGCAGCACCAGAACCACAGTGCCGTTGACCAGAGAGAGGGCAGGGGAGTGGAGCTGGGGGTCTCAGGAGGACACAACACTGGGCTTGCAGCAGAGCCCAACCAGCCCCTTAACCCACCAGGGTCCAACCAGCCCCTTAACCCACCAGAGCCCAACCAGCCCCTTAACCCACCAGGGCCCAACCAGCCCCTTAACCCACCAGGGACCAACCAGCCCCTTAACCCACCAGGGCCCAACCAGCCCCTTAACCCACCAGAGCCCGACCAGCCCCTTAACCCACCGTCGGTCTGAACCACCCGAAACTGTGGGGAAGGGATAAATCCATGATGCAGCGGGAAGCGTCAGACCGTGCTGGTGGAAGGCACCAAGGCTGAGGACAGTGGGGGCTGTGCAGGGAGGTGTCTTCTTCTAGTGAGGGCAGCACGACGCCCTTGGTCAGCAGCGCTGGCTGGAGCCAGAAAGGGGCAGCAGGAAGGGGCTGGCTGTGCTCAGGGAGCAGCGCCTGCTCCCAGCCCATCTCCTCAGCACAGTCAGGGGCTGAGTCTCTGGTGGGGAAGGCATGCACCAAACACAACCGAGGTGGTGATGGATCTAATTGCTTCTGCTCCCAGAGGCTTTCAAAGAGGAATAAAGCTCAGTGTGGGCTGCTCTGCAGCTGTGGGGGGGGAAGACCAAGCCTTGCCGTGGAGATACGAAGCTGCTACTTAAATGCTGGCTTAGAAACAACCAGTGTTCCCCTCCCCAGCCCTTAAAATGTGTGAGATTCTGCTTTAAACTTAGATCCCAACATTATACAGGAAATGAGAATGTAGTCTTTTATTAAGGTTAAAGTTTTTTAATCACTTTTCCAGAATACAGATACGATTCAAACAAAAACTATTTCTGGGGTCTCAGTAATTCACTTATTAATACCATACATTGAACTCTATAAATTCTCATATAAGAAAAAGTCTTTTTAATATAGGTTATGATGCACTGGTGACCTATTTAAATCTTTTGAAGTCACACTTTGCAGTTATATAGCACCTTTCATCACGGGGCTGCAAAGCATCCTACAGAATTTAGCCTGATAATGCCCAAACGAGGTAGGAAAGTCTGGCCAATTTACAGGTGGGTACAACTGAGGTACAGGCTGCCAAGGGGTGGAACAGGAGCCTCCACCTCTACCACAGCTGTGAGGTGGTGCATACACTGGATCCCGGGCTGTGGCACCAGTCTCTGGGGAGAGGGTCAAGCGTTGTTGCCTGCACCCCACTCTTAAAGCAAGAAGCCTGGCTCCCAGCAGGTGGGAAAGACCTTTCCAAATGGTTCTGGTTTTCTGTGGCATCAATAGGTTCAAAAGTCCAGGGCTTGTAGGCTTAAGGCCCTGGGGACACCCTTTGCTGACGTGTCTAATAGTCAGCTACGAGCCCCCTAGGTCACCGAGCCGCCGCTGACACGGTGCTGTATCCACATCCCAAAGTCCAAACTCCTGGAACCTGGACTGGGTTTGCATTAAAACTGTGCCCTTTGGCCACGTTTTCAGCTTTGGAGTCTGATGCTTTGTTTATCTTGACTGCTTAATTCCCTCAAATCTCCCTTTCCCTCCAAGCAGGTGATCGCTCAGGTTTCGTTTCTTTACTAAAACCAGTATCTCTGGTGAAAAACCATTAGCTTCATGGGTGTTAAGTCCAACGGATAGTGTGACCAGAAGAACCCAAAGCACCCGAGTTCCTTCAAGCCTTTACGACTCCTGAAACCACTCTACAGCCTTGCACCACCCCCTGGGACCAGAGCTGGCACTGGTGCCAGGGCAGGAGTGTACCAACCTCCACAGCAGCAGCAGCAGCAGAGAGAACAACCCAAAAATACAACAAACAAACTGATTTGCCACAAAAGAGCCTGCATTTGGACACCAAACTGCATCTAAATCCAGGTTCTCCCTAAGTTGGTCCCACCCTCAGTCAATAATTGTTCTGAACAGCACCCAAGCCAGATGCTTTGAATGTGAAATGAGGAAATGCAGACACTTAAATATCCGTATTAACCCCTTCCCGCCCAGACCCTTCCTACACCCTCCGTCGGCTCCACCCTCACCGCTGACTCCGCTGTTACTTGCTCTTTCTGGCAAGTCCTCAACATTTTTCCTCCTGAAGCACAACTCAAAAGTCATCAAATGCTTCTTGGAAGTGGCAGGAGGGTGGGGGGGAAGGAACCCAAGAGAAAGGTGCCAGAGCTTACAGCTCAGCCAGGTGACGTGGGCTTGAGGTTGGTGCAGTTGGAGGGGGTCTGCTCACGCCAGTGCTCAGCCTAAGGGAGCCATTTCCCCTCTTGGGTCCAAAAAAATCCACCTTCCAAAAAAAAAGGGGCTGGAGTCAACTTCTGAAGAAATGCAGTGATTGTGCAAAACCACTCAAACAACCACACCCCCCCTGTTTTTCACGCCAGGGAAGAAAAGCAGAGTCAGTCCTACCTGCCCATCCCGCTGGGGAAGGAGACTGCTCTCAGGCAGCCCAGCACAGCACCAGCAGAGGAGGAAGAGGAGGAGGAGGCGCAGGGATGAGGCTTCTCATTTCCTCTGCCAAGGACTGGGAGGTGAAAAGCCATGGCTCCCACCAGCTCCACAAACACACACATGCCCCCAGGGAGGCAAAACGGGGGCTCTGACCTCTCCTCTGGCTCCATTGCTCCCCAGACTCCTTCCAGACTTTCTCCTCTAGAGATTTTTCACCCTTTGTTGGGGTTTTTTTGGTGGTGCTCGTGCTCAGTTCCAAGACACCGGACTGGAGAGAGCTTCCCTTGCAGAAGAAAGGAAGGAGAAGTGCTCAGTAGCTCAACTGCTCAAGACTTGCTCTTTCTTTAAGTCCTGTGGGGCTGCTGATGCAGCTATTTAGCAGAAGCCAGCGGATGTCACTTCTGACCCTGCCCTGGTGGGCACCTCTGAGAGGGAGGACAGATAGAAAAGGGGACCGTGTTGAGCCCAGGGGAGCAGATCTCCAGGCTGGAGAGCGAGCAGGGGGGGGTGGCTGGGGAGCTGTAAGGATTTTACACCCCAGCATTCATCCTGTTGGGTCGGGGTTTGGTTTTTTGTGGGGTTTTTTGTTGTTTTTTTTTAAGGCCACAGTGAAACTATTGCTGAAGGGACTGAGAAGAGTGACTGAGATTGTTACCAGACCCCAAAAGCTTTATTACGGGTTCAGAGTCGCCCCTGTGACCCCGGCACTAAAAGGTCCTCTGGGGGAGCAGGCCCTGGGAAAACACGAAAGGAGGGACTTTCTGGCCTTTTATCTCAAATCTGTGAGGAGCCATCACTCTCCAGAGACTCCTGCCAGAGAAACCCTGGGCTTGCTTTTAGCTGGGTAGAGGGTAGAATCGCTCCTCAGACCCTTCAACTTCCTTCTGCACCTAATTCTGTGGCATTCAACCAGCCCCCGGGTTCCCTCTGCCCCCACCCTGGAGGCAGGGGAGGGCGGCAGGGTTCTCTGCTTCCCTCTTCCCCCCACCCTGGAGGCAGGGGAGGGCAGCAGGGGTGCACAGAGAACCGGCTGGGGCCATGGAGGCAACAGCCAGACTCCTCCAGAAGGGTTTGAAACTGGGAACCCCTGCAAAATCCACAGCCTGGCGTTGGCAGCCGGCGCCCCAAACCCACCCGCCAAGGAGCAGGGAATCGCTGTGACAAAAGCCCTGTGGGCAGGAAGCGTCCCCTTCCCATTTTCCTTCCTCACACCCATCTCTTGTAACAGTTTCTCTGCCCACACCGAGACTAGGGCCGGATTTTTCTCCTTAGAAGAGTATTTCGAGTCACAAGGGTCGTTGTGGGGTCAGGGAGTGACCCACAGCACCGGGGGATCAGAACCACCACCCTGTGTGCAGCAGCCACAAAGACATTTCAATCCCTCAAGGTCATCCACCCGGTAATGGTGGGTTCATCAGTGGGAACCCCAGCTGGGCTGCTGAGAAAGTGCTCAGGAGGCAAAGATGGCCCGGGCAAAGCTTGCCTGGACCGTGTAGTGGTTGCCCAAGGGCCTCCAAGCAGAAGGTGCCTGATCCCAAAAACTGAAAGTGGAAGTACTTCGTGCTGCTCCTTCCATCCTGGAGCTGCACCGAGCTCCTCCTCCTCTCAGAGCCACCGAGTAAAAGGGATTAGCACAATGTCTGACAGCTCTGCCCTCCTGGTCCAGCTCCAAGAGAGGCCTCGCCCAGAGAACAGGAAGGGGAAACCAGCTTTCATTCCAAGCACCTGGAAAAAACTTAAGTGTTCACAGACAGGAAAGAGTGAGGGTCTTCAGAGCAAGATAAAGTGAGCACGTTGCTCACAAGACACTAATACACTACTTCATGGAAATAGTTCTGTTGATGTCTATTAAGGGAAAATGTATTATTTTTCAGCCAATGCCCACCCCGTCGGGTGCCTGCCCTCCCAAACAGCTTGTCCTAATGCTGCCTTGCTCCTTCCCTGGGGAGGCAGAGCAGGAGGGAGCTGCCAAGGCCCCTGAGCCCTTGCAGGGGATGCTGAGGAAACACAGAAATCCCTGGATCCTTCCCCTCTCCTCCTGCCAGGGAGGTTCTGCACCCCCCCCAGTGCAGCCCAGCGAGCTCAGCCTGCTTTTACCCCCTATGGACCTCAGCACTGAGCTATCCAGAATGACTCTATTTACCCCAAAACGTGCCATCAAACGTCCCAACGCAAAATAACCGCACCTGCTCGTTCCCTGTTTAATATAAACTACGGGGAGGGATGGGCGAGTGCTCAGAGGAGAAGGAATCAGGCTCCAGGAGCATCCCTGAGGGTAGGAGCATCCCTGGCAGGGTACCTGCTACGGCCCGGAGATCTGCCCCGGGAGCACTGGGCCAGGACACGGAGAATGAGGCATCTTTGCTCAGAAATGACAGACACAGATGGGCTTTGGTCAGACAGAATCAGGGGCAGGTTTACTTTTCACATAGTTTTCTGTATTAAAAAATACATCAGTGAAATCTGTTACAGGCAGGGACAGGACTACCGAGTACACAACGTCAATAGACTACTTTCTGGTTTTATTTTTGTTAAATTACTTTTGTTACTGCTAAAAAAATAATTAAAAAAACCAAAACCAAAACCAAACCAACCAAATAAGACAAAAAAAAAAGGAAATATAATTCAAGGCTGTTGATTTTCATCTCTTGGAATTTTAGTGACGAGATCGAATATCAGACCCCTGTTACAGAAGATGGATAACTGACCAGAGCTAGATAAAAACCATACAGTTCTCTTCTTTAAAAATAGTTTGGGTTTTTCCAATGATTTAGTGACCACTGGGCATCAGAAACACACACCTACAGCTTGGGAAGCCGAGGGTACGGGCAGTACCTGATCACGGCCTGTCCTCTAGACACGACGTGGGGGCTCTTCTCTTCAAAAAGACGCAGTAACAGCCAAGCCTTTAAAAAAAACTGCTTTCCATTTCCAACACTATGACTAAACCTCTTTGGGTGGGATGGGGAAAAAAAATAAAACACCACACCTGGTCATTTTCTACCACAGTTCTGTTGCCAGAAGTAATACTGCATCCTCTGCACGACGGCGCAGGCCCTGCAAAGGCGGAAAGGGGCGAGAGTGCACGTGTCTTTCCTTTGAAATGACGAGGCCCTCCAGATTCACCTTATAAAATAACCAAAAACAAAGGAGGAGGGAAAGAGGAGAAAGGAAAGCTGCCTTAAGGGGGGGAGGGAGGGGGGGGAAACCTTTCCACGCACCACAGTTATTTGCTAGGTTATACGGAGAGACTGCAGAGCTACTGGGCGAGGGAGGGGGCGTCTGCACACACCCCAGCACTGTCACTCTCCTGTACAGACCCCAGGAACGTTCATCCCGTGACACGATCGCTCTGAAAGTGTGACCCACGGCACCTCTTCCACCTCGGAGACCCAAGAGAGCGGGAGCTGGTGCGAGCCCGGACCGAGAGCTAGATTCTGGCACCCTGGGACCATTTAGGAGCAGCCAGACACTTGTCCCTTCAGACACCTCCCCTGGCAGACGCACCGGCGGCTTCTGCCTCCCTAACACTTGATCCCAGTTTCAAAATAACAATGATAAAAGCGCTACTTGTAGGTGTATTTGTAACAGAAGGTGTCTTGTCTAAGCACCACCACCTCCTCTCCTGGCCTCGTGAAGAGCTCCAGGGTCTCCACGTGTTCTTTGGCAGCGAGGGACTGCCAGCCGGCCGGCTGAGGAGTCACCCGGGCCACAGTCTAGCTCTCCGTGCCCGAGAGCGGCACGGCAGATCTTACACAACCATTCTCCTTAAAAACATCTCACAACTTTTTAAAAATCCTAAACAGATCAAGGATTTATGCACCACTCCAAGAGGTCAGTTCGTCTGGAGTTTGTTCAGAGGACGTCTGGGTGCCACAGGACGTTGTCTTCTTGAAGCTCTCGCAGCTTGCTGCCCTCCAGTTCCAGTTTGTACATCCACCACGCTTCAAAACACGCCCTGGAGGTGACATTTTCACGGCTTATTTGATAACACATTTTCCAAAGGCTGGAAAGTATTCACAGTTTGGTGCTTGTGATGTGTATTCCAAGGAAAATACCCCACTTCAGTTAGTCTGATAGCTCGATATCAGAGTCCTCTGATTTGACTTTGGCAAGTTCTTCGTGTACCTCCCTCACCATAAGAATTCGCGTTAACATGATGTCCAAGGTTCCGGGGTCTATTGGCAAGGTGGAGTACCACATGGGGCTGTTGGGGACACAGGAGCGCTCGGGCTGAAGGTAAAACACGTCACTCCTCTGCTTCACGCTTTCAGAACTGTCAAGGGAAAGAGAGGAAGAGCAGGTCATTGGAAGGCAGCACCGACTGTTCCTCAGGGCTCAGTGCTGGGGCCTTTCCTTTTAAACATCTTCATTGATGATGTCGATAGGGACACAGAAAACACTGTCAGTGAGTTTGCAGATGACACCAAGTTGGGTGGG
>VZTM01026480.1:256058-297205 GCA_013400555.1 Jacana jacana
GAAGAGGAGGCTGAGGGGAGACCTCATCCTTCTCTACAACTGCTTGAAAGGGCATTGCAGAGAGGTTGGTGCTGGTCTCTTCTCACGGACAATGAGCCATAGAAGGAGAGGGAATGGCTGCAAGCTGCAGCAGGGGAGGGTTAGGCTGGACATGAGGAAAAAGTTTTTCCCAGAGAGAGTGGTCAGTCAGTGGAATCAGCTGCCCAGGGAGGTGGTGGAGTCCCCATCCCTGAGTGTGTTTCAGAGTAGATTAGATGTGGTGTTGGGGGATCTGGTGTAGGGGAGAACTTATAGAGTAGGGCTGATGGTTGGACTTGATCCCAAGGGTCTCTTCCAACCTAAATGATTCTGTGATTCTATTCTATGATTCTATGACCCTCCTACTCAGGAAGGACGCCAAGGAGAAACGGCAAAGTCCCACCGAGGGGACATGGCGGTCACTGAAACAGCGTCACTCAGATCTTTCTGTTAGTGACCTGGTTTGCCCCCTTCAATTCAGGAATTCAGTTAATTGTTTCCAGCTCACTTTGCATTAGTCACTTATAAAGAAGCAAAGAAAATGAGTCACTTCTTTCCAAGATGCGGTTCTTCGATTGCAGCATCGGCCCATGGATGGTTCTAGCATCTTGGTATGACTGACAGATGCACTTGATGTTCAACCTCTGAATGAAACTGGCTCTGGTATTCCTGACTGCTGTGTCCTTTGGCACAGGGAATGTCCAAGAAGCAGCCAAACTAAACCCTGGCTTCCCTGCTCGTGGTGCAGAAAGGTGAGCCCATCTGCTGACCCACTTGTCTGACCCAGAGGCAGGTTCCAGGCTCAGGTAGGAAGACACAAAGTCCTCCAGATCCAGGACTCCTCCTGCCTGGCTCTGGAATATTCACATGGAAAGAGCCAAGTGAACTTCTACTGCTGCTGGCACTGCTGCAGGGGCTCTGCCCTGATATAGGAAGATGTTTTCCCAGCCCAAGGACAGCTAAAAGCTTCTAATGACACCCAAGTGAGGACAAGGAAGGTAAGAGGAGGAGGAGGAGAGTCATGCCTCAGCCTCAGTAGTGGCAATAGTCGTAGTAAGCTCAGTAGGTGCCAATTGGAGGGTAATTTATTGAGTTTTAGCTGACACTAATGAGATGTTGTTTCATTTTGTGTGTGTATTTTCTTTGAAAAGAGAACACAGTGTTCTACCTGCTCAATGGAGTTTATATAGAAACAGGAGAAAAAAATCACTCCTGTCTATGTCCTTGCTGTACAGCCGCCTTTCTAACTGAAATAAAAATGAACCTCACCTTTCCACAGGCAACAGCTATCAGCAGTTTTACCCAATCCCCCTATTCCCTACCCTCTTTCACAAGGAACACCCCATCAGGGTATTAGCACCTTCTCAAAAGAAGGATCCCGATGGGAATTAAAGGACACGGGAATGCCTCGGTCCCTGCTGCAGTGCCCCCCACTTCGGTTTCCACCCTGTGGATGTGTGAACAGGCACCTGAAGGACACAGCTCTCTCTCTAGGTCAACACCAGTAACAAATACTACTTGAGTCTGGCAGCTTTGCTGCTGCTGGAAGTCCTGTCAGCGTGGTTCCGTTCCCAGTGGGGGACTGGAGGGAGGAGCCCACGGCACAGGCACCAAGGTCTGCCGGGATCCTTGCCCAAAGGCCTGCTGTAGTCTCCACACAGATCAGAACCCAGGTTCTGGCACTTACCATTTTGATAAGTAAAATTCATAAAGCCGGACTGGACACCGCAGGGGATTATCTGTATTTTCAGCCATTTCCACTGCTGTTGCAATCTCCTCGTCTTCGCTGCGTTTCCTTTTGCCTACAGATAATTTATCTGCACACACAAAAACGGCAGCAGAGAAGTTCAGTGAAAAACAGTGCTTTCAAGAAGCAGCCCTGGCCACCGAGCCCAGCCCCAGCCCCTGGTGGGACTCTGCAGCGCACAGAAACACACTCCTGTCACACGCCAAGTCAACCGGTTTGATCTGCTGGATGGGCAAAAGATTGCCACAGGCTACAGGCAGTCCACAGCCCAGTCCTCCTCCAGAAAACCAGTAAGAAGTACTATCTAGCAGAAAAAATACAGAGGATGTATTTTTTTTCTTAGTAAAGCAGAACTCATGTAACACACTGGAACCATTAACTGAAGAAGCCAATGGGATCAAAGACTTTCCTTTTCCAAATATCAAAAAATAGCTGCAAAGAAAAACTCTGTTTCTTTGCCTCTGAGGTCAAGAGGGTGATACCTACTCGTGGGCAAAAAGAAAAATGAAAGAGTTTTGAAAACGTGCAGGATAACAGTAGAAGTCGAACTATTCACAGGCTGATATTCTTGCTGCATAACCTGTTCCTCTCCCCAGTCCCTTTTGAAAGCAGGAGCAGACAATCCAAACAGGAATGCCCAAATCCAGCTGGTGAGAAAGGGCTCACTCACCTGATTCTACCTCTTGTTTTTGAAAGGGTGGGAAAAACCGTAAATACGTCGTCTTAGTATTGTACTTCAGCGTCCGGGTGCGTCGCATAACGTGGGCAAAGGACAGCTTCAGGTGCTCACTGACATTCTTCAGTTGGAAGTATTTGGTGTTGAAGAAGAGAAGCGTGTTCAATAAAACGATAGGGGAATATGCACCCAGCTGTTTGCACTCCCACAAGTGTTCCTCTTCGATTCGTGAGAACATATAACCTAGAGACAACGGGCAGAGGAAGAAGAGGAGGGTTACTGGTGCAATTATAGGGCTGTCCCCAGATGCAGTGACAAATGAACAGCTTTTTACAGGCTGGGTCTAAGCTAGCAGATTTTCTGAATTTTCCGAAAGCGCTGAAGGCATCCTAGGTGAGCAGGGTGGGATGGCCAAAAGGAGTGAAATGAAGTAGGCAGGTTCTGCCAGAGATGCACCTCAGTCCCCTTCCAACCAACCTGTACCAATGAACTGCCTCTCAGACCGAGCTCAGACCTATCCTACGCAGTTGTGGTTCCAATAAAACCGAGAACAGGGGGGACACCGACACGGGGGGGGGACACACAGAGAACCACTCTGGGGAACAGTGTGATCTTCCAACAGCTGAAGAGGGGAGAGAAGGGTACGGGGGGAAGATTGCAGGCACCACCAGAATCTCACTGAATTCCAGTTTGGCTCTATGGAACCCCAGTCAGCCAACTGCCACAACGTGTGGTTCCTGGGACAGGGAGCCTGAGTTTAAAACGTACCATCTTTATGTACAAACAGCCCTTAAGTCGCTTAGGAAAGGAGACACGTGGCTCCTAAGAGATTTGCTGTGGAAAATAAAATATCCCTGTATGCAGCAGTCTATAAGCAACTGGATTATTTCTGCACCAAATAAGAAGTTAATTTTCTAACTGAAAAGCCAGTCTGGATCCAAGTACGGGATTGACAATGTGGTCCGTTTCACCCACGCTCTGAAGAAGAGGTGATGAACTCGCAGGGGCAGTGTCCAGCTTTACAAACAGAGGGACCATCTTCACACTCAATGACCAATTTAAAATATCTGCAGGATTTGGGAACTCTAAAACTGGGAGTGACTGAGGCGAGAGGAACTTGGAATAGAGGAGTCCAGACAAAGTTCCAGTGATGTGAACCTTGGGACTTATCAGGAGTATTCCCAGTACCAACAGGGAAGGACTGGTGCAACTGTTTGTGGCATTTCCAGTAACTCCCCTCCACTACTATGGTCAATTCTGGCCACTTGCATTTCAAAAAGATTAGCTAAAACTTGACAGAAGAGACCAAACTAGCATGTTGACTACAGGAATGGGAAACCTTTCTTTTCAAAGGACTGATCAGAGGCAAAGGTATATTTTTAGGTGTAATCTGTAACTAGTAGAGACAGACATCAACCCCATGGCACTAATCTACCACAAACAATGACATGGAGAAAGAGAAGACTAATGTGAATGCCTCAGAGCACATTCCTGCTTCATGGCACTGAGAAAATATTCATTGATAATACGGCTTTGTCATGCAGCTACACAAAACAAAAGAATTGTCCTACCATTTGGAAGAATTGTAGGTTCCCAGATTTTCAAAAGTTTTGTAAGTTCAATCATAAACCTGGAATAGGGCTCGGTAAAAATGTTATCTATTCTACCATTCTCAAACAGGTACTACAAGAGAAAAAAAGGAAGACATACAGTTTGTGATTATCGAACATTGCAGAGAAGATACAGGACATCAGACTCTTTTCCTTTCTGATGTCCCAGCCTCTTAAAGTCCCAAACACTCTTGTTGAAATCCTCAGTAAGATATCAATTTTGGTTTTTTTTTGCAGGGACTGGGACCTGGCCCAATACAAAATGAGAGAGCTAGGCAAGAATTACTCTTAATATTCCGAGCTCTACAGCCGTTTTCTGAAAAATCATCATCCCCTAAGTGTTAAATCTTCTGGAAAAAAGTCTGCCTGCATAAACCAGAAGCTTTTGAGTACCCTTCTTCTGGAAAGAACTTCACGTGCCTATACCTCCTGGCAACAGATACAGGCCCAGCCCCAGGCTGCTGAAATAGCTTGACCTACAGCATCAGCGTGGAAGCCCCTTAAATTCCTGTCAAACAGCAATTAAACCAAGTTTTCTACAAGCCAGGAGTGCCCAGCAACAAATGAGCCAAAACAGGAACACACACAGAATGCTGATACTCCTAGACCTCATCAATGGCACTTTGAGTTTCAACTCTCCATTTTATTGTTTTTTTTTCCCCAACAATTAGGCTAATTCCATGCCTAGCTAAATGAGAGGTGTGACCTTAGCAGGAGCTTTTGGTTCTTTATCTCTACAGAACTGTTTGAGGAAAGGAACAAACAGGCTACGCTAAAAAAATAGTCAGTAGTAAATAAACTGAACTGACACTGAGTTTTAACAGAACTTAGTACGATTCCAGGTTTGTACTGGAACTGTTTCAAACTGTTGTATTCAGGCAAGTAGCAAGGGCTCATTACCTTACTCTCAGCACTCACTAATTACGGTGCAATTATCCCCATTGTATTTTTAGTGTAAGTGTGGCCAACACAGCAGGTACCTCCCAGCCACTGGAGGAGCTCAGTTTCTCCTGGGGAACCTCTCCCACATACACTGTGTATCAGAGGAGCCTCGTGAAACTACCTGAGATCTAAAACTTTCCATCACAAAGCATTTTGGAGGAGACTCAGGTTTCTGCAAATCTCTCTGATGCATGAAAAGAATAAAACCTGTGCCCAGAGGCAAAAACCCCTCGCCCTCTGGGCCATCTCTGGGCCATCTCTGGGCCATCTCTGGGCCATCTCTGGGCCATCTCTGGGCCATCTCTGGGCCACGCTCCTCCCAACAGAAGCAGCTCATTCCCTCTAACAAAGCCCCAGACAAATTAACCAAACACAGGATTCAGAGAGGCTAAAATAAAACACACAAAAAGATGCCTCCTCTACAAAACCCAAGCAGCTACACGGGCCCATGGATATAAAGGGCAAATAAGCAGAGCTGCTGTCCCAGCAGTCCCCCGTTCCCCAGTTACCTGCTGAATTCCAAGGCACAAGTATAAGATGCTGTCAGGGTCGTACTTCTCTCCATTTGGTCTCCGCACCTCTTGAATGAACTGGCACAAGCCAAAACTCAGCTCAGCAAAAGTGCAGGAGAGAATGTCCTCCTTGAGCTTCACAGGACGGACTGCAGCCAAGAAAACGAGGAGAGAAGTGGATTTAATTCAGCAGATTGAATCTGCCCACGTTCCTTCTTCTTTCACCCAGGCAGAACTGCTAAATCTTCCCTCTCGCACGCTTCCACCCTGTGTGACTACACTTGTGACCTATTTCCTACCTGCTGGCTAACAATTCCCTGAGGATTTAGCCAATAAAAACCAAAGCATCAGCACCTCCAGCCAGCACAAACGCTGCAAGTGAGTAATCAGGGATGGAAACAGAGAAACTGAACTGGTGGGGATTTGGTGGAACCCAAAGATGTGGCCTGGCTGATGTACTCGGGGCTGGCAGGGCAGGGCTGGTAAATAGGTTTGTGGCTGGACTCGGGGAATCCCAAGCAAGGGATGGATCTGGAGCGTTTCCCAGTGGTTCTGGAGGTGAGCAGGGTGTGTTGAGAGCAACCCCCTCTTAAAGGGCCTGCTCTCAACATCGGTGCAGCATATTCCACTCCTGGGGAAAATGAGGGAGTTTAAAGGGTGAGGCATGGGATTCAGAACGGGAAGCAGAGCCAGCGGAGAAGGAATGAGTTAAAGAATCTCCGATGCAATTACCAGGCTGGGCTGCTCCTTGCTTGACCAAAGTGCCTGGTTGGGGCCCAGCAGGGACCCTTTCTGGGTGAACACAGTCTCCTGGAACTCACTCTAATATCAGCTTCCTCAGCCACAAGAAGAAAACACAGCAACTCATGGGACTGCTCTTCTTCTGGGAAACACAGACCAGCTGCTCTCACGTAATGGCAAGAAGAATTCCAAATAAGAGAGGAAAAAGCAGATCTTTTTCTAACTGGAAATTTTCCCTTTGGGATATTTCTTTTACAAGCCCTGCCACGCTTTGTTCTTCACACCACAGAAGTATTTCATACAGTTTACTCTCTTCCTCACCATCCCCCCAAAGTTTGATTTTATTCCTAACAAATCCCCTGCTTGACTCTGAAAATTTGCCCACAAAACTCTCTGTACGAGCATGTAAGACAAATTTGAGCCCAGGGAAAAGGGGAGTCAGACGCTGCCAAATCCCAGGACTGCTGTGCTTTCATGAAAAAAACCCAAACAACAAAACCCAAACAATCCCTAAGTAGCAAACCAAACAGAAATGACATTTATATTGCCATTGCTATCTGTCACCCCAGTGAGACTTAAGAACAATTCATGCTTTTGAAGTTAATTTCAGGATGGAAAGGTTTCTTTCCTGCTGTGAAGCCCAGAAATAAGGTGGTAAGATTTTATGGTAAGATTTTAATGTTGTAGCCAGATTTATTCTGTTTTTTTTTTAACAGCAAACAGCTCTGCTGACAAACAAATGCTTTGCGAATGCCTGAGCTACAGATGAAAATGACAGGGCCAAGTTAGTGTTGTCAGCTTGGAATTACGGCCTGATAATGGCTCAGGAAAGCGCTGCAGCTGCACAAAACACCTCTTCTACAAATGAAGAATTAATCCCTGCAAGTGAACACAACGTGGAGGTTAAGAGACTAACAACTCTAGTGCTGAAAAGAAATCTGGGGGGGGTTTATAGCCTGTTTTAATAGGTAACAGATCAATTAAGGGTGTAATAGCTACGGTTTTTAAAGGCATGGAAAGACCTAAGAGAGCATGCTGTAAAATCCTTTCTCCTCTCAGGGATATTTTAACACTCCATAGTATCTAATCCTAATTTTTTCTTTCTGAACACGGCATGGTGCCGAGCGCTCTTTAACGAAGTACTTCTGCTTCCAGTGAGAGAGAAAAATCCACCTGAAAACTTCAGGTCCCCTTGTTCCTCCTGTGCGTTTTTCCACTGGACCCAGTTTTTCCAGGCGTTCACCCCGTACATGTACTTCAGGGTCATCCCAGAAACGGAGCATCCCGGGTAGGAGCCCTGCATCAGGTTCCGGGGCTCTACCGCCACCACAGACTTCTTCCGGCCCTAGAGGGAAACAGCCACATCAAACCAAACATGCATTTCAGCAGCTCTTCCTCTCTGGATGCTGAACTTCACGTCAGCTGCTGTGCCGACAGGGCAACACAGTCCTGCTCTCGGCACGGAATCGGAATGGATATAGGTGTAGGTTTTAGTACGTGGACAAATATGAGCCACATTTTACAGGAAAGGTGCAATAAAATGCAGTAATTCTCCCTGTGATAAATATGCACAGAAAGAGATTCCTCTCTAGCTACACAAGAAAAAACCTGATCCTTTGCTGTACGTTATGGCACTGCTTAAAAGACTTCTCTTCTGGAGCTTTGTGAAATGATCCACATTTAAAAGATGTTCTGCACTAAAAAGAGCATTTATTCTACCTTGTTACAGAGGGGGGAAGAAAGAAAATCTTATCTCCCATAGCAGAAGGGGAAAAAACATACAGGAATTCTTATTTTCACCCTGGAGCACCATTTTTCTGCTCCTGAGAACAAGCAGACGCAGCGTGTGATAACGGAACGCGTGTCCCGAAGCAGGTTCTTACCCGTCTCTTTGGCTGAGGGAAGCCATCTCTGTGTCTCCGTCTTGCTCGTGAACGTGAATGCACACCCAGTCCTTTACTGAGAGGGTCAAATGAGTCTGAAGTCAAACCAACACCATTAAGAGTTTAATTATCTGATTTAAGAGCCCAGGCAGAAGCGTCGCGTCGATGCTACGGAATACCTTACAGCTGGCAATTGCACCTGTACCTATCAAATAGTGCTTCACCTTTTAGCCATTAGGCAATACCTGGACCTTCTGTAGAAAGGAAGTAAATTCACAGAAGAGGAAAAAAGCCCCCTCCCCACAGAGGGGCGGTACTTATCCAGGAAAACCCATATTCTTCTGCACCACTCTGTATCTAGGGAGACAGAGGTGGTACTTCCAAGGAGTCGAGCAAGGTGACCTGCTGCTCCTGTCGGGGGGGGGGGTTGGCAGAAGGCTGCCTTTAAAGACAGCAATAATATTCTTTAAATAGTCATTTACTGATCAGCAGAGCTGATCTATCACTGCAGCTTACTAAGTGAACACACGTACCCTTCGTGAGCCGACTGCTGGCACGATGCCCACTCAGAAAACTGTGTGCGCTTTCACACGACAGCGCCTTTTCCTTCAGGTTATACGGACCTGATGGAAAATCTGCCTCCAGGTCCTGTTCCACATCTCCTTTGGAGAACTGCTTCAGCTCCGGCTCCGGCTCCGGCAGGGCGTTGGATCGCAGGGCGTAGTGATTTAACTCCTCCTCCCAGCTGTGCGGGGTGGACACTGCTTCCGACTCCAGGTCTCCACTGTAAGTGCTGCCTTGGTCTGCAACGAGAGCCATCAGATATAGCAGGTACTAGAGGAAAGAGGAGTTTGCCAGAGAAGACACGGCGGGGTCAAAATCCACTTGCAACACATCGAAGTAATGCGACTGACCTTTCTCAAATATCTTGGGGTCCAGGAAGAGCTCGTGCTCCGATGTCTGAGATCCTTTAGAAAAAGAAGGAAATCTGTATCTAGAAATGACTGACAACTGACATCACTAATACAAAATACCCTGAACGCCAAAAAACTACCGATTAGGTCATAATACTAACACAGACGATGCCTCCTCTCCTCCACTAGAGTTCCCCCAACAGCTTTCTACCTCGGCCAGGCTGTTATGGGAGAAACAGAAACGCTGAACTAACCCATCTTTGCTTTTCCAAACGCTTCCACGCCTCCACATTTGTTGTTTGAGTCATCTGCAGACATGGAAGATATTTTGTTGATTTCTTTTCAGCTTGTTCCACTTTTATTACATGGGATGATCGCTATCTGACACATTCTAACCTCCACCACCCTCCAAGAACCCACCATAGAAAGCCTGACAGGAAAAGGTTCCTGTAAAAGAGCTGCTCTGCCTTCTTGGTTTTGACTCCTCCTGCTAATGCATGATGTGCTGGTCTGGAGATCGCTACCTCTAGCAATCTGTTCCTGTCAACAAAAGTCAAACCAGCACCTAGGACCCAGGGAAAGGGAACACAGCCATTTAAACCACGGCCAGTGCTGAGTATGTAACGTGGGTTCCACGCTATGCACAGCTCGACCGGGTATCCACTGCCACAGCCCTGTGAAATTACACAGTCTTCAGGAAGGTGCGAGGATAACCAGCACCCGAGACGGGAACTATGGCGGAAGAGTAAATTGATCTCAAAGGAAAACAGGTTTTCAAAACAAAGAACAGAATATGGTACACAGAGACCAAGCTATCTCCAAATACCCAGCTCAGCTGAATTCCCAGGAGCCTGCCTCATTTTAGAAGAATAAGCCATCAAAATTGCTGAGACGCGACATAAGCGTTACAGTCCTGTCTAGGCTGGCATTTCACCTACATGAACACTTTTACTGTGGAAAATAAATGTTGGTAAGTCAACAAGACCATTTAACTCGGTGTGCCTAACTGGGAAGCAGCCAGTAGAGACCCTACATCTATTTTTCTACCTCTTTTCCATGATGAGAGGATTCCCATCTCACTGCGTTCTGTTTCCTTCTTAAAAACATCACATACCACCATGAGAGTGTGTTTTGTCTTTCTCCTCATCTTCTGCAATCAATTCTGCCATCTGAAGGAGATCAGCTTCAAAGGGGTTTGTGGGAATCTTTTCCTTGATGTCCTGAATAGTTTCAATGACCTTATCAGCATTATCCAGGGTGGTGGGGAAGAGCATGGGAACTGGTACCTACGGAACACGTGGAAAATATTAGAGCATGTTTGGGGGTGAGGGAAAGGAGATTCCTCTCATTTAATCTCCCATCTATTTTAGGACTACTAAACTTAATTTTCAAACAACTCCAGACTGGACAATTTGTTTCATTTCTGCAGTAACCCCACTGACTGGTAGTTTGGTGTGACGACACGTAACCCAACACGGTGTGATAAGGACAGAAATGGCTTCAAGGACTGCAAATAGCTCTTGCATGACTAGTCCCAAACACCAGTGACACTGCTCCATGTCCTGTGCAGAACCAAACCCATAACCCAGCTCTCCAGTGAAGTGAAGCCCAACTTACAGGTACTGGCATCCCGAGTGGAACCGGTGTGTACTGAGTGTAGAGGTGAAAGGGCACTGGCACAAACACTGGTACAGGAACAGGTACCACAACGATCTGGGGTTGAACTTCTTCTTCTTCTTCTATCAAAAACAGAACAAAAAGTTGTTTAACCATATGACTGTCCACTACACTCCAGAGGGTCCTGGGGAATTGTCTGGCCTTGTGTCTGTAAGTCTGTGGGCACAGCACTGCGTCTTGGTTCACAGTCGCTTTTCACTTCAGCTTTGCTGTAACAAGCCTTAATGCTACAAGTTTGGAAATAAACAGCAGAGTGACCACCCACAGGAATCACAGAATCCCAGAATCCCAGGGATTGGAAGGGACCTTGAAAGCTCATCCAGTCCAATCCCCTGCCAGAGCAGGAACACCCAGAGCAGGTCACACAGGAACGCCTCCAGGCGAGTTTTGGATGTCTCCAGAGAAGGAGACTCCACACCCTCCCTGGGCAGCCCCTGCCAGTGTCCCCTCACCCTGAAGAAGTTTTTCCTCATATTCAAGTGGAACCTCCTCTGTTCCAGCTTGCACCCATTGCCCCTTGTCCTATCATTGGATGTCACTGAGAAGAGCCTGGCTCCATCCTCCTGACACTCACTCTTTACATATTTATAAATGTTAATAAGGTCACCCCTCAGTCTCCTCTTCTCCAAGCTGAAGAGACCCAGCTCCCTCAGCCTTTCCTCCTATGGGAGATGCTCCACTCCCTTCATCATCTTGGTAGCCCTGCCCTGGACTCTCTCCAGCAGTTCCCTGTCCTTCTTGAACTGAGTGAATGTGGGAAGAGTAGAAATGAGTATCGACCACATCCAGGTAAGTGGTGTGTTACTGCAATTATCTCACAAGTAACTACAAGACCACAAAGCAGGTACCATTAAAAAACTAACGAAGATCTTCCCACTGAACTTTGTGACATGTGAATCAGGCGATACTCTCCCAACTGCAAGAAAGACTGTTCTAAAACAGGGTAGGAGACTCGGTCTGTACCTGTCTGGCATTCTTTGTTTTGTGTGTGGGGTTTGCAGGAGGTGGCCTTAGTCTGTGTGATTGGCTTGCACAGTAACGCCTTGTTTTTCAGGAGCCTGGGCGGTTGGGACGGTGGCAGCTTCAGGGCATCGGTCTGAGTACTGGCCTGTTGGGAAGAACACCAAGGAGGGCAGAGTCGGTGTTGGTCAGAAGGACAGTGTCATTCCATGCTATCTCCCCTCTACTGTGGGAGGTTGACCCATTTAAAACTCTCCTCACTGGTAAAAACAACCGTACAAAAAAGGCATGCTACTGTATTTGGCACTTTGCACTGGTCTTTGCCTCAGTTTACCTCCCCCAACCAGGAGGCTCTTCCTCTGTTCACAGCGCAGTGAGCAGGTCTGTGGGTACGTCTGGTTTCTGCAGTCAAACAACCCCTACCAGCTTTTGAGCCTGGAATGTTACTGATGGCAAGGATTTGACAAGGACTTACACTAAGATTCTTCTGACAACTAAAATCTTGGCTGATACAGATAACCCAAAAACTTAGTAAAGTGAAGAGAAACTACCGAAAAGCAATTAAAGTCAGAAATAAACACAAATGCTGTAGTACCAGCACCACTTCCTGATCACACACAGACCAACTGCCCGTGTTTGGACTAAGGTGATGTCCTGCTAACTCTCACTGTCAGTCATGCATTCAAACACCAGCATCTGCTTCAGCAGGGAAAGTTCGTACTCTAACCCGTGAATGCCACTTCAGCTCAAAGCAAAGGTGTCACTCCTCCAGGACTTTAAGAGCTCCACAATAAAACCATCATCTTCTAAGAGTTTGGGGCTGTACAACACAGACCTCAAACTGCTCAAGAATAGCAACTCTAGGAGCCATTCCCAGATAAGGGGTGACAATGGCTCCCCACAGCTCTGCCACCACGCTACCCAGGAGTGGCCCCCTTCCTCCCACACTAGTCCTTTTGCCACCACATCCCACTTCTGGCCACAAAAGGTGGCCTCAAGTACAGAAGCCACACAGGAATTGCACGAGAACTACAACCATCTCAAGAGCTCCAATTTGACAAGCTTGGTCTTAAAACATCTAATCCATCTGCCAAGTGGACACAAAAAAAGAGACCTTATGCCACACAAGCTCTATGCATTTTATAAAAAGCATCTGCAAACTGGTTGAATGCTAAATCCAAATCACAACTAGGAAAAGCAGTTACAAAACGACAGTGCAAAATTCTTGGATACTTTACTTGTTATTGATACAATCTGGGCCAAAGTGAGAAAAAGAGTCTCTCGTAAAACTTACATCTCCTATTATTTTTGCTGTCACAGTAGGGACTGCACCTGTGAAGACAAAACACACAACAGCCTTTGTACTTATCATCAAGGACCATAATCTATGCTCTGCCGAGGTCAAGAGAAAAAATGCCCAATAAACCTCCTTCCTCGGTGTATGTACATTAATTTAAGCCATTATTTATACCTGGGGAAAGAAGGACAAAACTGTAACCATCTGCACTGATGTGGAGCATAATGAAGAGGAGGCTGTTGTCCTCGGTGGAAAAGATCCCTGACCAAATATAAATGTTCAGGGATAGGGATTTAGCAATATGAAGCATTGCATTCGGCAGCCTTACCCTGTAAAACATTGTTGGAGTTAACGGTGGGCTGGGCCGCAGGGGTGCTGGCAAGGGACACCACGTTTGCTATGACAGGGGTGGAGTCCTTTCTCAGAGAAGGAGGGCCTGACGAGGAAGCTGGTGCCATGGAGAGGTTTGCTGGAGAGGGTGAACAGAAGAAAACTAAAATAAGTGTAAGTTCGTTTAGAAGGCAGCATTTCTGAAACAACACCCACCCTCCAGACTTAGAACCATAGAATCATTCAGGTTGGAAGAGACCCTTGGGATCATTGAGTCCAACCATCAGCCCTACTCTACAAGTTCTCCCCTACACCAGATCCCTCAACACCACATCCAATCTACTCTGAAACACAGTCAGGGATGGGGACTCCACCACCTCCCTGGGCAGCTGATTCCACTGACTGACCACTCTTGCTGGGAAAACCTTTTTCCTCATGTCCAGCCTAACCCTCCCCTGCTGCAGCTTGCAGCCATTCCCTCTCCTTCTATCGCTCATTGCCCCTGAGAAGAGACCAGCACCAACCTCTCTGCAATGCCCTTTCAAGCAGTTGTAGAGAGGGATGAGGTCTCCCCTCAGCCTCCTCTTCCTCAAACTAAACAACCCCAACTCCCTCAATCCATCCTCATAAGCCTTATTCTCCAGGCCCTTCCCCAGCTCCGTGTCCCTCCTCTGCACTCGCTCCAGCCCCTCGATATCTCTCTTGTGCTGAGGTGCCCAGAACTGGACTCAAGATGTGGCCTCACCAGACTCAAGGTGTGGCCTCCCCAGTGCTGAGCACAGGGGGACAATCACCTCCCTACTTCTCCTGCTCAGACTTATCTCTCAATGAAAAAAACCTCCGAATTCCCTACTGTGTGAGAAGGCACCTCATTACCCTGGCAGCCCCCAGTTCAGAGAGATGCCCAGAGGCCAGTTCTGGAAGTGAAGGTGCCCGAGGGGAAGGTGAAGCAGCACTGCCAGAGCAGCAGCCTCACCACACCTTCATGGTATAGGAAGTTCCCTCTAAATTACTCTTAATCAGGGAAAACAGCTCCCACCAGGATGACCAGCAGATGTGCACAAAGCTGAAGAGCTGAATACAGCCTGGCACCTACTATAAAGTTCCAGCTAATACTCTTTATTGCTCCTTGGGTCCCTCACTGTCACAGTCACCACTGCTCAGTGGGGGATTATGCTCCTCTTCAGGATCAGTGCTATTCCTGCCCCTTGTTTCGCTTCCTCTTTCTGCCTCTGTGGGCCTTTCTTCCTTTCGCACCTACAGTTTCTCACAGTTCCTATTCCTGCAGGCTTCACTCCCACCCTCCTTCCCATTCCACCTGCTATAATGGTAAGCCAGGAAACAGCTACAGCACATGTTAATCTCAGCACTGATACTTCAAGAATCAACACTTGATGACACAGAAACAGTAACTCTTCATAGCCCTCCAGTCTACACAGAACCAGCCACTTCAGTTCACGTATGGAAGTCTGTATTTACAATCATTAAGTCCCCTAATTTAAACCAAGTGACTTGTTTTTTGTTAGTGAACATTACCATTCTCCTGTATCTGGCTATGTCTGAACAAGTGCAGGAGACAAGCTAAGGATTTAACCTGTCTTCTACAGATATCAGTTCATTTTACCCCAATAAAAAGGGGTTTGTCTTTTATGAAAGCGATTGAAAAGTAAGCGCTCTCATTTCACCTTCCTTAAAACACAGTCTAGGTTTGGTATATAAAACACAACCTCACCTCAAACCTGCAGAAGTTTGAAATTGCCTCAAGTAAGAGAAATTTAAACCTGAGCCCATTCAATGGCATTGGGCAAGCCCCCCAGCAGAGGGTCTATCTCAAAACGTTCAATGAATCGAGTCTCCAGACAAACGTTCCTACCAAAAGGCACCGCTGTTCCCAGCCTGTTTTACCTGTGCTGTTTGGGGGTGGAGGGTCAGAAACTCTCTGCTGGTTACAGAACAACAGAATACAAAGCAGATTGCAAAAATGCTTGATCTCCCCTTGCCATTTCATGGACTCGCTGAGTTTCCCTTGTCTCTTACAACCATCACACTTTGCCATCTAGGAAAAGGGAGGGAGAGAGAAATTAAACACTCTGGTAAACAGCAACAAAGAGCATGTGTATAAAAACCTCTTTGCACCCTGCTCAGCCAAGTACAGTGGAAAGAGATCTGTGGGACTGCAGCATTTCTGCAGCATAACACAAACCAGCAGAACCATCAGGCTCTGTCTGTTAGGGGTTCTCTACATAGAAACCGATCCCCAGAAGTGAAGGATTTACTCATCTCTCACAGACAGACAATACACTCCACGGACACAGGAGTCAGCCACAGGCAGCTCCTCATTTACCAAGACTCTGTGCTCACACATTCTATGCTAGAGGACGCTACGTGAGAATATTGCTCACCTGGTAAAACAAGACCGTGAATTTTGACATGCACTCCTCTGAGCAGAATTCCTCCATTTTCCCCCCAAAGTGATTCTGGACCAGTTTGGGGGAAGTCTGTAAACAGTAACTGCACATCTTACAGTGGTTTCCCCAGCGTTTAGCCAGATCATGTTTATAGAGCAGTTTGCAACCTAAAAGAAAACAGCAGGGAAACAAAAGCCTCTTGTGTTTAGTTACATCTGAAGTGGTTTGCTGAAACATACCATTAAACTGTTAAGTGTGAACAAGGTTCTGTGACTCTAAAAAGGGTCTTCTGCTTCTTTAGGTTTCTCTTGGTGTCACTAATAACACTGGGGCATAAACCACAGCCTTGCCCTTTCTTACCTTCGCTGCAGAACGTCTTGTCGATGCCCGAGAACCGCACCGTCTCCTTGATAATCTTCTCAATCCTGCAGTATTCACACAATGCCATTACACTGCTCCTCTTCTTATAATCATCACAGCAGGTCTTCCCACAAAACTGGAACATTTTACCCTGCAACACAGCCAGAGCGTTTGGCTCTCAACGCTTCACAGGCCAGGTAATGTATTTTAATAGTTAATAAAACCCCAGAAGGATTATTTGTGCCCTTGGAAATCGGTAACAGGCAGCACTAGTGGGTAAGTCTCCCCATTTTGCTTTATAACAAAGACAACACAATTTTCTGCAGAAAGTCCTTACTAGTGTCCTTTGTCCTGGAATTAAAAGGATCATCTCTGGGACCAAGACTCAGCAATGTGCTTACCTAGCCAGGCAATCATAGGGTTTGGGGTTTTGGGAGTTTCACTCTCTACAACTGCTTGAAAGGGCATTGCAGAGAGGTTGGTGCTGGTCTCTTCTCACGGGCAATGAGCCATAGAAGGAGAGGGAATGGCTGCAAGCTGCAGCAGGGTAGGGTTAGGCTGGACAGGAGGAAAAAGTTTTTCCCAGCAAGAGTGGTCAGTCAGTGGAATCAGCTGCCCAGGGAGGTGGTGGAGTCCCCATCCCTGACTGTGTTTCAGAGTAGATTAGATGTGGTGTTGAGGGATCTGGTGTAGGGGAGAACTTGTAGAGTAGGGCTGATGGTTGGACTTGATGATCCCAAGTGTCTCTTCCAACCTAAATGATTCTATGAGGGTTTTTTTTCTGTTTTTAAGACCACAGAGCTAGTATCAATATTAGTTTTGGTAACGGTTAAGTGATACCAAAATCAGTCCCCAATTCCTCCACAGCAGGTAAGAGTAAGCAGAGCAGTACTGAGAGACCAGTGCAGATAAGCTACAATTTCTAGGGTTTCTGTTAAGAAATAAGAGCTTGAAAAGCCCAAATCTTCATTACCTTGTAGTCCAGCAGCTCGGGTTTGGTTGCAAACAATCTGTTACAGTGCTGACACCTGAGTTTTACAACAGGGCGGGCAAAAGTGACTTGCTGGGACTGGGCAGCCAGCCTCTGGAGACCAGCTGCAGCTGAGTTGCTCATGGAGCTGGGGGACACCGTCGAGGTGGTGCCACCGGCCGACACCGTCGCCCCTGAGGGAATGCTTACAATGACTTGACCTTGGGACAGAGGAACCACCGAGGAGTTCATTCCTGTGGGCTTGTTGAACAAATTCTGCAGGAAGGCAAAGCGAGGGACAGGCTTCAGTTTACAACAGGAAGCATTTCCCCCCACATCCCAGATATTTGCCCCATCAGTTCTACAAATGAAGCTAAGAAGAAATCCCAGTTGCCACACCTGGAAAGCTACTACGCAGCTGTAGCTGCAGAAGTTGCGTATGCTCCCGTCTGACATAGCCAGGTGATACTGAGGGTTTGCTGAAGTTTTACAGCTGTTGCACTGAACTTGAACACCTGAGGGTGAAAGAGAGAAGAAAAAGTCATTTAGGCAACCCCAAGCTGTCTTACAGCTCGTTGTGCCCCGTGGCTACAAAACCAGAGAACAGCCAACAACAAGCCAAGGGACACAGTGAAGCCCAAGATGAAGTTTCTGCAGATCCAGAAGCAGACACTGCAGCTGCGGTGCCTGTTGTTTGCCAGACCCTTTAATTCATCTCCCAGTATCCCCAGGACGCCAGTAAGCATTTTTCCACTTCACAAGAAAAATAGCTGAGACTACACTTGCAACATCAGGCAGAGGTATCTGAGCTCATCACCCTGGCAATGAGGATGGTCCCAGCAGTGGGATGGCACACGGCCACAGACGTGGATTTGTCTACTGAGAAACCCACCAGCTGCACTTGTGAGAGTGGAAAATAGATTAAGGTTTATTATCATCACGTTTAAGCCCTCTAAAAAGCAAAGCTGAAATGGTTGCCCTGTCACCATTAGGTTTATCTACGGTGGAAAGTCCTTACGTTCCCATCTCTGCACCTCCCTTAAAAAAAAACCAAAGCAGCCACTTCCCACCCCCTCAAAAAAGAATATCATTCTTAACTCAAACCAAACTAAGTTTGGATGTAAGCCACGTGAAACTGGGCTTCTAAAGAAGTAGAAGGATAAACGTACCTGCAGAAGTAACCATTTTTACCCTGTAGGCTGACAAGCAGTTAACAGAGCAAAACAGCTCCGTTTTTCCCAGGTTATTTGTGCTCTCGATCATCTCGGCCGAAGATCTCAAAGATTTACACAGGGTGCACGGAGTAATTTTAGCTGACTTCTGTGGAGAGATGGGAATCCATCACTCATTTGAACCTTAGGATTTTTATTAACCTGGAAACAAATCACTAGCATATAAAACGTGCATCAAAGTGACTGCCAGTGACCTGACACAGCAGATCTCTTACTGCTCTATTATTGATGATGAAGATTTCGGGATAAGCTCTACCTTTGCCCACCAGTTTGGATGGTACCTGGGTGGCAAGGCAAAGGCCTCCCAGTGCAAACCACACTATGTGCTGTAGCAGCATGGATCATTCAATATTTCTGCTGAGAAGCACCACTTGGCTTAGAATTTTTAACCCCTCAGCTTCATATGTAACTGATATTCCCATTTAAGAGATGAGAAAGAACACAGAGGAGGTTCCTCTCTAACACACAAACCCCCATCTGACAATTCAGGTGAATGGCTGATAATAAAAATAAAAAACAGGTAAGAATTATAAGCTTTGAACATACTTCATTTTCAGGAAGACTAACATATATGAGGTTTTGCTGTGAAATGTAAAAGCAGCTTGAAATCCTACTCCTTTCCAGATTATTTAATTTAATTTCCAGATTTGTTTCAGAGGACAACTAATGTTGTAGGTAATTTTCTGGATGAAATACTTTTACCAGATTTTTTTAAATCCATTAAGCCTTTCTTGGCCTAAGTGGCCTGAATAATGGGGTAGCAGAGTCAAGTCACAAAATGAAGTTACACTATCTTATCAGAGGGCAATTTTTCCTGAAGTAATTGCGTTAAAACAAGTCAGTCAAAAATAATTGAGCTATTAGAATAAATTACAGCTCTCTCAGCAGCTCAGCTCTTTAAGAGGCTCCACTATAATCAAAATTTAAATATTAAACATTTAAAAATTATAATCAAAATTATCAACTAATTATTACTTTCCCTTCTCCACTTAATTCAAATGCTACAATTTAACAGAATACTCAAACAGGGAGAGCATCTCCAAGGCTGAAAAAAGCCACAGTCCTCTGTGTCCCCTCTCCCCCTGGAATAATCTCGTAGCCAGTTCTGTGGTTAAGGGAAACCAAGGAATATTTGGGGAAAAGGAGTTGCCTTGGATGAAGGTAATAACTGAAACAATCAGCCCATCAGTTGAGGGTGCCTTAAAAAAAGCCCAGATGTAAAACAAACACAGAGTTTTAACGTTGTGTCCAAATATACCTGCTTGTAGGCTGTCACACAGGAGGAACTGCAGAACTTTTTGGACTGTCCCTCTATCTGAAGCACGTGGCACTGGCCAGAGCCGCTGTAGCAGTAGCCCCCGCAGTTCTCACAGCAGTTCATGGTCAGGTTGTTGGCTGAGCGGAACTTGGAGAAGCAAGCGTCGCTGCAGAGCTTGTGCACAACGTTCTGGTAATTCACCTCGTGCCTGATCTGGAAGGAGAGAAAGAACAGGTCACAAGAGCAGAAAGAATACGTACATCCATTTCTGAGACAGCCACCTGCCCGGATCTGGAGGAAATTCAACTGAAAAAGGAGCTTGCAATTACCACGGCATTCTTCTGGCACATGCTGCACTTGGTTGAGATGCTGTTAGTGTGAATAGTAACAACCGGTTTCCTCTTCAGCTCATAGGTAGAAAGACAAGACTGGCTGCAGAAATCCTTACTGGAGTTTGTATTGTCAAACTGGGCAGTGATTACATCCTTTGGGTTTAGAATGTCTCTGCGGAAAAAGAAAAAACAAACAAACAAAGAGACAATTAATGTTGGTTTCGTGTCAACTTGCTGTCCTTGCTGCTTCTGCAGACTAAACATTCTCTGCAAGAGGGTGGATTCATTTAATTTACAGCTTTTCTTTTTGCTGCTCTCAGTACCTGACTTAGTAGCTCTTCTTCCTGTTAGGAAAATAGTTAAGCAGTACGATTCCCAAGTAGGTATTTTGTGAAACGTTTTGTCCCTGGACTTAGGAGTGACCTAGAAATACCTCGAGCTGTATCACTGCATCTTTTCAAAAGGAACTGGGGAAAGAAAATGGTTTTGCACAGTCTTTACTAAAAAAAAATAATAATAGAAAGCAGGAGGATAGGTGGAATAATTCCCTCTGACAATGAAAACAAGGATCATACTGGGGTAAGGAAAGGTCACAATTCCTAATCACCACACAGCTCAGTGCAAAACGGTCTGACCAGGGTTGTAGCTTCCCATCTCTCCTATCCCCTCCAGAATGATGTTCATTTGTTGCTGGGTTTAACAGACTGAACTTCCTCCTTATCTCCTCTCTCTTTTGAAACCATCAGGCACAGAAAAGTTTCAAAGGGCTAAAAACCTAAGCTTGTGGAGTGGAGCCAGACCGGAAAGTTCAATTTTTTTTGAGAATCGAAGGAAATATCCTGCCTCAAACATATTAATTTACCCATGGTTTTCTTTCATTGTAGAGATTTGGTAAATCTATTTTCATCTAGAAGAAATAACCCATAAGATATTTTTTTCAGATGTTAATGGTTTTGATAGTGCAGTGACATTTTAAAATGGCAGGAAAGAGTAGAACTTCTGCAAATACAGCCCATTTAAATGAAAAAAGACAAGATGCACACTTCACAACAGAAGCTTTTAAATCTACCTGTATGTAAAATCCAATTAATTAATTGGAACTGAAAGCAGACAAACTATTATTGTTATCATCATCACTATTAACAAATGTGGCCATGGTTTTTTAAAAGGAACTGTAACAGAAAGGGCAGAGAGAGTGTGCTGTGTAAAAAGAGAATCAAAGCTTTCCACTCTCTGTCTGAGTATCACTCATTACTGGAAGGAATGAAACCACTGTCCTACTTTGAGCAGCTTGAGCAGGTTTTCTTGGTAGAAGCTGGTGGGCGAGGAGCTGGGACGGTGTATCCAGTGAGGCACAGTGTGGAGCAGAAGAGCTGGGTGGAGCCTTTCCTCTGGTACGCGGTTTGCCCCTTCTGCAGGATTTTTTTACAGCCAGAACAGGAAACCCGAACAGCTGTGGTTGGAACTGAAGGCAGCATTTTGCTCATGCCAGGGGATGCCACAGCAGGCTGGAAACCTGATGACAGCTGTGGAGCTAAAAGAGAAAAAAAAACCAACAAACCCAGAGAAGTTACCTAGAGTAACTGTGATGTAGGGATTACACACAACTCACTCGTGTGCAGGGGGCAAGCACGCAGCTTATGACTTTATTTGGGCTCTCAGGGTCTAAGGGAGAATTAAATACCAGATGAACTCTCCATAAATACATGCCCCCTGCCCCACTTTCTGCATAGTAGATTGTTTCAACAACTCTTAAGGCTGAGAATGCACTTTAACATCCCTTTCACATGCAATTTTCCTATGCCTAAAAAATCCATCAGTTTTTCAATCTCTGAATTTCATTCTCTCTAAAACAAACTAGTTGTTTTTTCCTACCGGGGCCAGACGCAGCAAACAGAACACAGAACAACTGCAAGGTTATTTGCAAAGGGGAGATATTTCACAGATTTAAATAAAGTTAGTCTTGCCTATTTCTTACCAAGAGGGCTGCCACTGACTGAAAATACAGCACTGATTTTCAGCTCCCCTTCCTGAGATTTTGGCTGTTGGCTGTACTCCTGAAACAAAGGGAAAGGAAAAGGAGAACAAATACACATATGTAATAAAAGGTGACATGATTGCCAGTCTTTCGTAAGGCTGTATTGCATTTTAAGGTGCAGGAAGGCAGGAGTGAGTCCCCTATGCCTGCTCCAAGGGCCAGGGATAGAGGTGCTGCTCCAGGAGCCCCAGGCACAGACCCTTGCAGCAAACTACAACCAGGGAAATGGAAAAGCGTGGCCGCCTGGTGCGGTGCCCTTTCCCGCTGTACTCCAGGACGCCTCAGCGTTTGGCCAAAGCTTAAGAGAAATCTCAGCTTTCCACTCACACCAAAGCTCCACCTAGAAGCGATTTCAATCCTTGACCCTACTCTGTGAGACGTGCTTTGTCTTCACGTTCACAGACGACACCGGTGAGACAGAGGCCGGGACCTGGGAGAAGCGCTCTGTATTAACCACCAGCTATGGGCCTTGGAGGAGGGTCAGGTGAAAGCTTCACAGCAGATCTAAGTCCTGACCAACCCTGTCCCTGCTCAGGCCGGTTTCCCTGAGAAGGGAATCACCTCATGTTTTCTACAGGATGAGAAAACCCCTCCAGAGAGTGAGTGGTGGAAGAGCTGAGGCTCTCAATTACTGGCTTACTCCACCGCAGCTATTCATACTTTTGACACCGCCCTTTCTGCCCGTCCCCTGCCTAGAAATCTGAACCATAAAGCAGATTTTAACACTCTGCATGTAAATCTTAATAGGCTGAAAAGCATAATCTCTTGGAACTACCGAGATGATAAGATTTAACCTACTTACAGTCATCTGAGAGCAGCGAGGGCATGATGTCACGTTATGACTGAGCTAAATTCGCGGCCGCTCTCCGGCTGCAAGGTAAGCCAAGGCTCAGTCACTACGTAAAGTGAAGCCCTCTCTCCTCAGCAGCAGCAAACTGCTCCCTTGGCTTAAGCCATGCCCTAAAATCCCACACTGACATCCACGAAATACAGGCTTAAACTTAACGCTTCTCTTCCTCCTGCGGGGAAACCCTAAGTTTCTGTACTAGGACAAATGAACTACTCCCCAGGTTTAGCAGGAGGAGAGGCAATGGCATTCCCTCATCCCTGAGGAATGGTATTCCTCATTCCCTCATATTCAGCAGCCTGAAACCTTCAAATCTCAGGTAAGAGAAGCTTTTAAGCTGCGTGTGAACGGGCTGTGACCAGGGGTTTTAAAGCACCATTTATTATTATTATGATGATGATGATTTTTTATTGGCAGAAATAGTTTTTTAAGCGTTTTAACTGCAGTTTTATCCTTAGTAAATACAAGTAAAAGAAATGGAGGCAAATCCTGACATCAACTGTGCGTGACCAAGCGCAGTCTCACAGCAGCCCGACGGCACTGAAAGCCAAGAACCTTCAGCCCCAGCTATCAGTTAGGGCAAGAAATGCTCTAATCTCTCAGGATGCGTGAAAAAAAACCCCAAACCCCACATTAATTCCAATCTAAAAAAACCCCAACATGAACTTTAATCAGTCCTCATACTTTTCCAGTATCAGGCAGAGTTGATAATTACAGGGTTTGACTCCAGGAATGAATCTGTTGAAGAATGCAATATTTGATATTTAAATTCTTCCAAGTCTTTGTTTTCACTTAATAATATGACCTTTGATAACCACAGGCATCTTGGGTTGTATTCCAGACAAATCCACACAGCAGATGCCATCTCAGGAGGACAGAACAGAGAGATTCAACTGATCTACACGTGGTTGGATGTTATAACACTTAAGGGGGGGAATAAAAGTAAAAGAGCAATCTCACGGACACTGAACAAATGAGAAGGGCAGTGACACCTGAACAGCCTCAAATATTTAGCTTACTTCTTCATTTCATTAAGTCAAAAATGCTATGTGGAAAAGAAGAAAAAAAAAGGAGGAGAGGCCCAAAGAGAAGAGGAGGGAGAGCAGAGTACACAGAACGGTGCTAGAAAAACTAACGCCTGCCCAAGAACCAGCTCCCCAGCACCGGGAGGAGCAGCTCGGGAAGGTCTGCCCACCTTTCCCTGCATGGCAAGTTTGGCAAGTGACCCAAAAATTAGCAGTGGGGAGTCAGGAATTGCAACACAGCTCGTGTCCCCAGCGTCACAGGGCAAACCAGTTGCGAAGGGACCGGTTAGAGCTCGGCAATCCCTGTCCCAGCACCGCTCGATCCACCAGTCAGACTTTCTCCATTATTGCAATTACTGAACTTCTCCCTGCATTGTCATAAACCACGTCAGTCTCAGAGGAGAAAGTCACTTAAACACACGCTTAAATTGACTGCACTGCTGTGTACAGACTTAAATATTTTGACCTCTAGGTGTTAATTTAGAAGAAGAATCCCCTGTGCTCGCCAAGAGAGCCTTTAGGAGGGAGGCAGCAGCAATGGCGTGGTTTTGACTGCACAGCTCTGACTGAGGCCACTCACAAACTTTCCAGTAAAACACGTTTTACCTTTCCTTTCCTAGTGAGACTGAGCTGAGTTTTAAGCGTCTTCATTGCCACAGGCTCCATAATTCAAGTTTTACAGCGCTTGCCTCTTCCCGGAAAGCCAAACATTTTCAGCGACATGACATCAAAAAGCTGGGGGTGGGTTTTCAGGGGAGTATAAGAGGGACAACTCCTTCTACTAAACTACGACCTTCAAGTTAAATTTCGGTCAACAAACCAAATAAATTGCTGAATTTACGTCCAGCTTATGCGGTCAGCTGTCAGACCAAAGTGAGAAATGCGATGGGAAACTTACCTCAGAATTATCAGGTTCATCTTTAATTTTGTCTAATAGTCCCTGCTGTGGGGCCATAGCTTTATCATATTCGTCATCCAAAGGCTCCTCCTTAATTCTAATATTTGGTGCAAAGGAATTCCCCAGCTCTTGTCCAATAGATTCCTTACTAGAAAATAGGTAGCTAGACTCCTGAAACAATAATATGAAAAAGAATTCACCCTCCTGCATCTGCCATGAGGAGCTGGGCTGCTGCCAAGGGGAGTTTCTGCTGCAGACCAAGAGAAACGGGTGCTGCCACCGGACGGTGGGAGAAACGATGGGCAGCAGTTGCTGCCTCCGTCTCCCTGCAGCACCCTCTGTCACCCACCCCCAATCCTCGTCACTCCTCTGGCCAAAGCAGAAGCCGCCCAGCTCTCTCTAAGTTGGTTGTTCAGTGGGGGGGGGAGGGGGAGGGAAAATTCGGCTCTTTGGGCAGCGTCTCCTGTGGATACAGCTCTTCCCTGTCTCAGCTGGAAAAAACAGGCAGCAGGTGGGACGGACGCATCCAGGTCTAGGTTCGGCTCACCGCTCAGTCAGACCGCGCCGAACAAAAAGAGCTACCGAGAGAATCCTCAATCCAGAGAGAGGGTCAGCACAGTTTGACAACATTATAGGCACTGTTTTAAGTAGCAAAGATGGCTGAGAGTCAGAAGGTCAGCTTTCTCGATACTCAAATTTACACTCAAATACAAAAGAACGTATTTTGAATTATTCCAGCATATTGCTGCGCTTGCAAAAGTGTTGGAAAGGTCTATAGCTTACCCTGAAGTTAGTTTCTGGAGTTTGTGGCGCTAACTGCGTCCGTAATGTTTCTTCTACTTGATTATGAACTGAGGAAAACATATACATTAAATACAAATGAATACAGATTCCAAAGCATTTCCTTCAAAACCACCTACAGCCTCATGCTGATCCCCAGCCCCGCAGCCTGACAGCTCCTCCGAGCTGTTAAGACTACTCCCTTTCTCCTCCCTGCGAACAGGACAGTAAGCTTCACAGAGCATGGACAGTTGTTTATTACTCTGCCGGGTCATTATTTTCCCATTCCAGCAAAACGGTTGCAAATCCTGAGGCGAACTGGTCATCCAGAATTTTCCACACCCCAGTGGCTTCTCAACTATCCCGTGTTTCGACACTTAAACCAGAAAACGTTTTTCAGAGCAACACCTCTCACGCTTTGCTTTGCTTTTCTGGTCTTTTGCCTTTTCCCCCCCATTCTCAGGAAATAGTAGTTATGCTTTTTTAGCACGTATCTTTGAAAGATTCTGCATTTGCCTGGATACTGGGGGCTGCCCACGAGCATTTACCGTTGCTGTTTCAATTAGTGACTGCTCTGCCCGGGGCTGCATGGTTTTCAGCCACAACCTTATAAATGTCGGTATTTACAATTTTAAACCAATTTTAAAATACATTTTTTGCACAGAAACAGTATTCACTTGATTTCTACTTGAGGGTAAAAAGCAGAGTGAAATCTCTAACCCTTCTTTACTTTAAAAACACCTGTATTCCTCCTTTGTCCAACCCGGGAGTGCCGGTTTTCAGACGCTGTTGCTGAATGTGCCAAGTGTAAATATCAGAATTGGAAGCTGTGAATCTGGAGAGGCAGCCAGGAGGCTCCCACTTGTGGGCCAACTCGCTCTCCATACCATCTTCTGAATAAAATTAAACTGCACCTTCCAGCCTGGTTATTCTTAACCCCTTCATTCACTGCTCTGCTGTAACTTCCAGAGCTTGGGAAGCCACAAGAGCACCCGTGGACAGCCGGGACACTGGTGACTGCCAGGCACCCCCACAGGAGAATGGCTTACAGGCATCTTTGGCTCTCTCCACACTGGCTGGACAAAGTGCCAGCCTCAAGTATCTGAGGAAGGAGGAGAGTGGTCTCCCAGGAAAAGCAGATCTCAAGTTACTCTCTGGCTCCTGCAGACGCTAACAACAAGCCTTTTGCTGATGCTACTACCAAAACCATCCTGCTCTCGATACGTGCACATTAATAATGAGCTTTGCTCAAAAAAATGTCTTTCCTGGCTATTAATTGAACCTAAATTTCATCATCTTTTCTTTAAAGGAGTTCCAAAGCCTATAAGAAACAGCGAGAAAAAACCCAGGTGAGGCTCGAATGGTCACCCAGCTTGGTTTGATACAGCCCAACAGCAAAGGTGTGTCGGGGCTTTGGAACAAACTGTGGAGAATGAGAACCCCCCCAAGTGCTGCCAGACCCCTGGGCAAATCCTGGTCCTAACACAGGGTTCACTGCATTTCAGGGCACTTTATAAAACGCTTTCCTACATACAGCCAGGCATACTCTCTTCAACAAGAGGATGTTTTTAATAACTACCCCTATCACTTATTTCTCTCTAGCTCTTCCTTCCTCTTTGCTGGGTAGCCAGGTCTACGATGGCAACAGTTACCTGCTTTGTCAAGAAAACTGCTTTTCAATCTAGAATCCATATCTTTAGGGATTTTTTCCAACCGTTTTTCACGTTCTTGAAAGTGTCCTTCTCTATTCTTGTCCTTCGCTGGAAAAGTCTCTTTGCCATTATCTCTTGTTATGCTAAAATCTTTCCGGATCGATTTAAATACAGGGCCCTGCTCAAACGGTGAAGCGAGATCCTTCTGGATTGCATTCTGAATCTGAATTTCCTTTTCACTGTCCAACTCCTGCTCTGTAACTCTCTTGCCCTCCTCTAGGTGGTCTTCATCATGAATCGCTGAAGAAAGAGCGTCTTTTGTAGTGAAATTTTGATCGTCGTCATTGTCACTCCCAACAACAGGAATGCCTGCCAGGTCCCCAGAGTTCAGAAAGTAATCATCATCATCATCATCATCCAGCAGCGAGTTCTCAGACCCTGCTCGGTTCTGTATTCCGTAAGATATGCTCTCGAGGGCGGGTGTTAAGTTGTGGTCAGCATCCTCAGACATTTCTGCATCCAGAATTTCACCACCTGGGGAAGGAAAACAAAAAACCCCAGAACCAGTCAGAAAATGCACCACCTTCATGTGTAACAAAGTGGTAAGTGTCCTCTGCTAGTTCTGTCTGATGCTGTAATTCCTTGAACACTCTAAGCCTTCTTGGGTGGACATGACTGACAAAACACATAACACCCAGTTCTGTCCCCTTCACCACACAGCGAAGCAGAAGCCGAACTGAGTGGAACTAACCAAAGACAGACCAAACATTAACTTCATCTCCTTTGTGACACTTGTTGAGGAGGCAAGGCAGGGAGGGGATGAGGAGCAAGGGCCAGAAGGGAGAGACAAGTCTTTTTCAGCAGCAAGGATACTTCTAGGACATGTTTTGTTGAAACTATAAATAAATAAAGATACTTACATTTTTCTGTAATATCAAATACCGCATCAGATTTATCTTCAAACTGTAAAAAGGAAAGCACTACATCATTATCTTGGTCAGCTGCCATGCACTTTTCTATAAAGTATCTGATCAAAACCAACCAGAAGGATCACAATTCCTCCTCCTTCCTTTCTTGCCCCCAGCAAAGTTCTAGGAACTAAGACTGTTACCCTACTGAGAAGGCACATTTACCCAAACAACTTCAGAAGCCCACAGAAAAAACACACCATGAAAATGCAGAATCAGTGCTGCTTCCCAGAGAAGGAGGAGGAGAGAGAGGAGGGCATGTCAAAATTCTCACTTCTACATGAGAAACTTGTACAAGGTCAAGATCACAGACCCTGCCCTCTTCCATGTTCTACAGGCCTTCATTTCCTCTGAACATTATAAATGGGAAAGTAGAATCAGGGAATTGTCAGAGTTGGAAGGGACCTCTCGAGATCCCCCGGTTCAACTCCCCCACTAAAGCAGGGTTGCCCAGAGCACAGCACTCAGGACGGCATCCAGGTTGAAAATCTCCAGAGAGGGGGGACTCCTCCTGCCCCGAGCAGCCTTTTCAAGGGCTCTGCCACCCTCACCCCAAAGAAGCAGCACAGAGGGCTTCCACGGAGGTGGGCTGCACCGATCTGAAGGTTTCATCTCTCTAATGGGGAATGTTCCCTTCCCAGGAGCAGTGAAAGGCTCTCCTTCCTAACAGGAGGCCACGCGCGTCAGCAGGAGCGTAACCAAAGCAGCAGCAGACAAAGCCTCTGCGGGCTCTACAGAGCATCCATTTACATTAAACACCCTCTGACAGACGTTACGCTTGGCAGCAGGCTTAAACACTCTCTTGGAGAAGTACTCGTGCTCAGCACAATTAAAGTTTTCTTTAGAGTGTCCAACTCATTAGCATCCTGCCTTTCTGCCCAAAAGGCAACAGCGATTCAGTTCAGCCGCCTCTCCTGCCTCTCCAACCCCAGCTCTGCGCTTTCCTTTCTGGTAGATCCTGCTCGTGCTTCGGTTCTTAAGCCATCTTAAGGGAAGTAATGGGATTTGATAGCAAAGGGATGAGCTCTGATTTCATTTAACTCAAGTCATTTAGTTGATAAATCGGATATTCCACCGGATTGTGATGGGGAACCATCAGTTTGGTGGCAGCCAGCTCCGGGAAAGGATGACAACGTATTGTCACAGGATTCATCTGACGGCAAAGAGTCCATCAGTCTCTTTCCAGTGTCACCTGAAGGTCTACAAAGACAAGCCAGCTCCACCTGCTCAATAACACACGCAGAAGAGTGAGGGCCTGCCCAGCATTGTGGATATCTAGAATCATAGAATCATTCAGGTTGGAAGAGACCCCTGGGATCATCAAGCCCAACCATCAGCCCTACTCTACAAGTTCTCTCCTACACCAGATCCCTCAACACCACATCCAATCTACTCTGAAACACAGTCAGGGATGGGGACTCCACCACCTCCCTGGGCAGCTGATTCCACTGACTGACCACTCTTGCTGTGAAAAACTCTTTCCTCATGGCCAGCCTAACCCTACCCTGCTGCAGCTTGCAGCCATTCCCTCTCCTTCTATCGCTCATTGCCCGTGAGAAGAGACCAGTACCAACCTCTCTACAGTGCCCTTTCAAGCAGTTGTAGAGAGGGATGAGGTCTCCCCTCAGCCTCCTCTTCCTCAAACTAAACAATCCCAGCTCCCTCAATCGATCCTCATAAGCCTTATTCTCCAGGCCTCTCACCAGCTTTGTTGCCCTAGAACTAGAACTAGAAACCCACTTGTAGTCAACCACGGTTACACCAGTGTGAAATTATTCCCTATAAATACTGGCTACACTTAGTGCCAATATCAGATGCTGAGGACATGGAGGGTGGTGCTGTACTGCTTTTATAGAAGAAGAGAAAGAGGAATTTGTTCCCACTTGGTAAAGTATCAGAGTACAAAGCCTTGGGAGCCAAACCCAACAGTCATGGTCCTTTTCTCTGCGCTGACCTTCCCTGATCCTTTTTGTGCTTCCTGTCAATAATGCTCTTGCTCCTCCAAAACCAGTCTCAGCCAGTTTGCTGGTTGGGTGAGAGAAGTTTTCAGCTGAGGCGAAGCATTAGATCATGCCTTTCTCAAAGAAGGTTTACATCAAAGTAGTTCTTTGACTCTCTGAGACCCGGAGCACCTGTGGGGAAGCATTGGAGGTTCTATCACAATCCTGGTTTCCTCCTACAGCTGGACCCCGGGCATCCCTCCTCCTCTGGTGATAACAAATCTTGTAGTAACAGGTGACAAAACCACACATCCTCTTATTAGGGAAAAAAAATAAAAAATAAAGAATTTTGCAACCTGGACCTCTCAAACTGATGGGACAACATGGAAGCACAAGGGGCCACCTGCAAGAGTGCAGTAGGGACTACCATAAATATTTTGGACAAGTTGGAAAACATTTACAATCTACCTGGAAGGAAACCAAAACACTTCCCAAAACCAAGGTCATCCAAGGAAAAACAAACCCTTATTTTGTTTCTTTCCTCTTTCTTTTGTGAGGCTACCAGAGTAAGAGATCATCTGGAATATTTTCTGCCTCCAAAAGGTTTTAGGATACAAAGGGAGACCTGTGTCCTGTGGCCAAAAGTTTCTACTGGAAATGTTTATAGAAAAGGGACTTCAGCATCTGGTAACACCAGCAGCCTTATCTAAGCCACCTCCTAGTTTCTGATGGTGAAGAGCAGGAGAACTCCCACGTGGAGTAAATCCAAAGAGAGGAAACCAAAGGAAGTGTTTGTGTGCTTGAGTGGCTACATATTTATCTACATATACATAAATACACATTTATATACTTCCCAATAAATTACTCATTCCAAAACAGTCCATAGCTGGACTGGGTCCTGAAACAAGCGCTCATATACTTTTTAAAAATGAATTAGTGTGGGGTATTCTCTCAATTATACACACTTCTATTCCCCTCCTGAATCCTATTACAGTCTTGTCTAATGCCATCTCAGGAGGAAATTTTGTATAGCAACAGTTACATAAATATATATCTCCTTAATCACTCGTATAAGTCTCCTTTCACTGGATTATGATCTTGTATTACACAGAAACCTAAGTCACAATGCACAACTCACTATTTCTATATTATTCTACTCAATTTCTGCAAAGCAATTCCCTCTCTCACCAGCCCTCATACTTCCTCCTCTGATTAGTCATCATCACCCATAATTCCCTTTATTTCTTCTGCCCGGATTTTTCAAGATTTGGTGATTAAAACGGAACAAAAGCACTTTAGAGGCAAACATGAAACCGATTCATCAGACGGCATTTCCTACGGGTCATTTTTTGACAGGTCTAAGAAGAGGCACCTCGGCATCCCAGGTTAAGTCCCAAAGGAATAATGAAATATCAGGAATGGAGAGTTTTCTATCAAAATACCCCGGGCTTCAGCTCCTCACCACGCACTCGCCGTCGTAAAACGGAACTGAGGAATATCATATTCTAAAACGCCTTCACGCAATCACTTCGGCACGTATTCTGCCAGAGGGTAACCCGGTGGTACTCAGTGGTCCTGAGCAGTGAGCCTTCCCCAGCGAGTCTGAGGGGGAACAGGTTAAGTTTGGGAGCAGCAAAACGGAACGTTTCCGAGCGCCGCCCGCAAACGAACGCAGAAACGGTGACGAAACCAGGAGGTCTCCCTGGAAGCCACGTGGTTTTGCTTTAAATTAAGGGCACTTTGCACACAGAGAATGCTGCTTTTAGAAACACACAAACAAAATAAAATCCCCTAAGGTGTGTCGTGATGTAGTTTTTTTTAATTGCTATTAATAATTGGGTATTAGATTCCAGGGAAACGGTGTTACATCCCGAGGGCTCGCCCAGCTCTGCTTGGAGCGGGGGGACAGAAGGACACTGGTTACAGAATCCCAGAATCTCAGGGATTGGAAGGGACCTTGGAAGCTCCTCCAGTCCAATCCCCCTGCTGGAGCAGGAACACCCAGAGCAGGTCCCACAGGAACGCCTCCAGGCGGGTTGGGAATGTCTCCAGAGAAGGAGACTCCACCACCTCCCTGGGCAGCCCCTGCCAGGGTTCCCTCACCAATGTTTACACCTTTTATTTACACCAATTATTACACTTTAATACACTCTGCTAATTTGAAATAACTAAAAAACCTGTTCAAATGCTTTAACAGCACTCCAAGTCACCACCACTTCCATGAATCAAGCAATTAATAGAGGAGGTTTGTGCAATATAGAGAGAAAAGCTGCCTGCGACCACAGCCTTGGTTTGCGTGCAAAACAGACAATTTCCTTTAAAAAAAATAAACAAATCCAGGTAAGGACTTGGCACACACGGGCACCTATCTTCCCAGCAAGCCTTTTGAGAGTGGATCCCAGGGTTTATTGCACCCATGAGCCCGACTGTGGAAAGGAAGCAGATGTTAAGAAACCTGCAGTTATAAATAGTCGGAGATGATTCCCAGCCTGCTGTCTGTGCCGTTTCCTTGTCCCCAGTCACACAGCAGAGCTCACCCCACCCCCCCCTACCATACACACACACCCCCCCCACTCCAGAAGGCATTGCACCCACAAGGGAGACACTGTTTAAAAACGAAAAGAGTGGATTTAAAGTGGAATTGCTGGTCCCGGGGCAGGTACGGTGAAGCCGAGGAAGCATCCCCTGACCTCTTCCACATGACACCCCGAAAGGGACGGCAGGCAGCCCCGCTGCCTCAGCAGAACTCCGCCGCCGCTTAATTCTGGGGTCTCTCCCAGGGCTGTCGCCCCCCCCCTCCCCACATCCCCCCGACCCGTGGGTTTGTACCTTGGCAGCACCTGGGAGGGGGAGCGCAGAGGGTAACAAAGAGCCGGCGGCTGCGGGTACCTGCTACAGGAACAGATCGGCTGCGGCAGGAAGAGAATCCGGCGGGGTCAGGCGAGCCATAGAGCTCGGCGTGTGGAGCCGGGCCTGCAGAGCCCCCTAGCCGCCCCGGCTCCCGGACCCACGGATGGACAGCCGGACAGCCACCCCGGCTCCTGGACGGACACACAGACAGCCGGACAGCCACCCTGGCTCCTGGATGGACACACAGACAGCCGGACAGCCACCCCGGCTCCCGGACAGACACATGGACAGCCGGACAGCCACCCCGGCTCCCGGACAGACACATGGACAGCCACTCCGGCACTCGGATCCAAGGGCGGAGAGACTGACAGCAGCCCTGGCTCTTGGACCCATGGATGGACAGAGAGACAGCCAGCCACCCCCGCTCCCAGACCCACAGACAGACAGCTACCCCGTCTCCAGGACACACACAGGGACAGATGTACAGCTGCCCTGGCCCCCAGAGCCATGNNNGACAGACAGACAGCAGCCCTGGCTCCCAGAAGGACAGACAGACAGAGAGACGGACAGCTGCCTTGGCTCCTGGACTCACAGACAGCTGCCTTAGCTCCTGGACCCACAGATGGACAGAGAGACAGACAGCCACCCTGGTGCTGGGACCCACGGACGGACAGATTGACAGCTGCCCTGGCTCCTGAACTCACAGACAGACAGCCACCTTGGCTCCAGAACGCAGAGGGACAGCCATCCCAACTCTGGGCCCATGGACAGACGGACACCCCTACTCCCGGGCCCATGGACAGATAAACAGCCCCCCAGCTCCAGGACAGACAGACAGATGGCCATTCCAGGAACTCCTGTGATGCTCTTGGTAGGTGAGACCCGGTTCAAGCGTGGGCAGAGGCTGGGCAGACACTGCGAGGAGTGTCCTTGAGGGCAGCTCAGCCACGCTCAAGACTTCAAAAGATCCTTTTTAATCACTATTCTGCACTCAGGGTAATTAAATAGATACTATTTTTAAAGGCAAATCCCAATTAATCACCTGTATGTGTAAAAGGACAAGGGCAGGCATTTTTCAGTTTCTGGAGGCCCCTTATCCTCCTGTCCAAGAGACACAGTTTATTTTACATCTCTCTTAAGCATCTTCAGTTTTTAAGTTTCAGGGAAAGATGTAGGGACGTGCTGCTGCCACGTGGGTTCAGAATTCCCAATAATTCACCAGAAATCACAGGAGTTCAGCAGGTAAGCACGTGGCCCCTTTCCTTCTACCCCCAGGTTTTTCTGGCATTCCCGAGTTTTCTCAATATCCACAACTGATTCCAAACAAAGCCCCCGCCGGCGTTCCGGCTCCCGTGCCCACAGACAGGCACACAGCCCACACCGCCACCAACCTCAGCGGGGCCAAGCAGACGAGCCCGTCAAGCACGGGGAGTCACAGCCAGCCTCACTTTTCCTGAATGATGGCTGGTCTCAATCCAGCACCACAGAAACCAGAGGGGTATATCCCAGCCCTTCTCCCCTCCGCCCCCAGCCACGGATTCGAGAAGGACGTGGCTCCACACGGGAGGGATTCAGCTTGCAATGGATTTTACAGCAACACCGGGTCTGACGTGCTGATCCGGAGCCTCCCTGACGTGGGGGCTTTGCTAATTAAGAAACAAACACACACAGACACAAAACACACACCAAACAAACTAACCCAAGCCATCTCCAATAAAGGCTTTCTTAGAAAAACAAAGAACTTCTCCCCTCAAAACCTCACCCCTGGCTTCGCGCTGAACTTTCCCGCTGCTGGTTAAGACCCTACAAACAGCCCTTGGTGCCGGGATTTTGGTTACACTAAGCCTGGAAGTGAGCTGAAATAAAGGTAATTCCCATCTCTCACAGCCTAAGTCAGAAAAACTAAACTGAAGTTACAGAGATGTGAAAGTCACCCAAATCAGAGCAGGGTCCATACCATGACAACATACGTCCCTGCTTTGACACTCAGCAAGTCATGACTCCAAACCAAACACTTCAGTTGTTACATATTTTAGCATCCCACAAGAAAGACTGCAGTTTCCCGGATTACAAACACTCACTTTTAGCCAAAGCTTTCAAAAGTACAGCCATTTAGAAGATTACATTCTGCCAAGTACACAATCCCCTTAATTCCATTCACCGCAGAAGCTGAGTAGCTCATTGAGAGGGCCGTCACCCTGTCCCTTAAGGGAAAGCCAGTCCAGACAATGCAATTAAGAAGCAATCAGGGTAACGGGGGTGAAGGACCAGTGCTACAACCTGAGAAAGGTGCCTCTGCTCAATGTCTCCCCCAAGAGGATAATTAACCATGTTAGTAATTGCTTGCGACCAGTTATGTTATTGACAGCAGGGAAAAAAAAAACAACCCAACTCTCTGTAAACTAATCTTTAAAGAAAGCAAAACTTATATAAAACCTAAGTCATCTGCTTTTCATCATAATCTGCCCTCAAATAAGAAGCCAACACGATGGCTCTGCAGGCAAAGGGGGAAACGGACACGTGTGGCACCTTCTGGTTGTTGATAAACACGGCGGGACCCTCAGCCCCCCCCCTCCCAGAAGGGAGTTCTGTTAATGGGCCCACACTGGTGAATCATCCCAGCCACCAGGAGGTACTGCAAGACTTTTCCCTTCTCCTAAGAGTTCGGTGCCAACAACAACAATTGCTGGTAAAAACTGGAGAGCCTGTAAGTATGTTCAGTTCTCTCCATCTCAGTGTTTCTGCCCTTAAAGAGAGAACAGCAAGCGCGTGTTCTCCTTCATTCTTCACAGTACTTTCCCAACTCCGGCTTCCTTTTCATCTGCTCCACTTCTCTTCCACAATCCCACACAGCCCTACGATTTTCAGCCCTCCTGTTCTTATAAAAAACTGGTAGTTGTCTCTTTCTGGTGGCTACACTTCTTGACCCGTTTGTAGCTGTTGCCCTGGTTGGCTTCTCCTTTCCCTTTTCTTGTGAAGAAGTGGCTCTTAAATAGGCAGCTTAGTTGGACGTGGCACCTTCTTTGCAGGCATTATTACAAGTACTCAAGGCTCTTCAGAACAAAGTGCCCCAAGACCTGTAAAAACCAGAGAACCCACTGGTCCTGTGTAGCCAGAGCCCCCAGCAGAGCTGCTGCCATCTACCCCGTCACACCAACAACCAAGAGCATCTGAACCACAAGCCTTCAAGGACACGGGACAACCACAAGGTACGAACACCGGCCTCGTCTGCTCGATTCCTCTGCCTGCAAACACGTGATGGAGGCGAAGCTTGTCCTACAGAAGCCTCCTCCCCCAGTAAAACTTCCTTTAAACTTATTTAAGCAGTCAATGTGGTAAGTTTCTGGAGAGCAGAAATTTTGCCAAACAGGCACAAAAAGGTGTAACTGTTTCATAGAGCACTACCCCAACTCCTACCAGGCATTATTACACATAATAAAGGCCTGTTAATAGTCTGCATTAACTAAAGTGGATTTCATGAAAGCTTTCTTGGGCAAACAGCATCATTTAATGAAGAGGAACTCTTTCCACTTAACTTTTTAGACTGTTTTAACAAATACCAAGATTAAAAAAAAAAACCCTACACAAATAAGTTATTCAAAAAAAACAATAAAAGAAAATAAGTACTCCAAAATTTCTGCTGTAGCAGTAAGTCTGTAGAGTTGTGCTAATTCTGCCTCAGGTTCTTCTCACCCAAAGGTAGACAACTGAACACTACCATCATTCTTCAATCAGCATTTACAAAAGGGACAGACTGTATCACGCCATTTTGGGATGGGTACAAGTTTGGTAAAGCAAAGTTACGGTCTTTTAGACCTTTCATTTCCCTTGAAATGTCTGAGTAGCACCTCCAGAGCGTCAGAGCTAACGGCAGAGTGTTTGGCCATAGAGGTCACCTCCTCTGGACCACGAGCTGGGCACCAAGCCGCAGCCTGCTCGAAGCTTCTATCACTCTCCCTTCTCCTGGTACAGCCCAAGAGCAGGTCCCAAGAGCAGATGTCAGTCTCCTTCAAACCCTGCTGCCACATGGCTCTTGCTTCAACCCAGTATGAGCTTCAAGAAATACAATTGACTGTTCCTGGGATCAGCAAGACGCAAGGATTAGTTTCTCACAGCCTCACAGCTACACCACTCACCACACGGACCTCGCCAAGAACAAAGTTCATTTAATCCTCAAGCCACTTTCTCAGATTGACTCTTGCTCACTGGTTTTTTATGTTTCCACTGGACAAGTAACTAAAACCCCCAACCCTGCAGGTGTGCTCTGCCCATCTCCCTCTTTTGCTCCTGAGGAAACACCATTTTTTTTTCTCCTGAAAGGCAGAACACAGGCCAAGACGACAGACATCCAGAGCACCTGATCCTGCCAACAAGCACTTGATGGAACATTCTCTGCTGTGAAAGCCTTAGTTTGAAGAGTTCAGATGATCACAGAGAGTAAGTGTTAGGAGGAAAAGGAGGAGGAGTGAGGTACAAGAGCTCTGCTATTACGCTGTTACAGTGCTTATAAAACAGCCGATGGAAATCATCCGAACGGAGTCGGTCACGGACAGAAAACCTTGAGGAAAATTCTCTAGATAAAGCTCGCTACAAGGCTTGCTTAGGGAAAGGTCAACGTTAATTGGAATGTCTGGAAGGAAGGACAGGATCCAACAGTCATTAAACGAGAGAAAAGTTGAGATAACCTCTTCAGGAACATCAGGAGTGATTTCAGCATTAATTTCCACTACCCTAATCACCCGACGGGCCTTGAAATGGCCACAAGGAGCTTACTAAACTTTCCTGCATTTCATACAATGTGAAAAGTCCTAGTGTAAAAAGGCTGAGACCCATTATGCTTATTTTTAGGAGGTGAATTCAAAGATCACGACCTCAAAGCATCCTTCGAGCGGCGGGCACGCCTTCGCAGAGGAGTGTTTTCAGCCTCCTTGCACCACCCAAAAGTAGTTCAAGGAACAAAACTTCCTAAATGAGGAATGTAATTTCAATTTTTAAAGCCATGTAAAATGAAATATCTTTTGCACACAGCTGGTTTTGTTGCTGTGGACACCCAGGTGTTTGCTTGGTCGCCCCAAATTAACTTCCAGGAGCCCAAGCGTCCCATTTCGGCAGCCAGCACCATCCACCCCAAACCGCCCTGGCCAGCTCAATGGGCTGGCAGAGCCTTGGCAGAAATAAATCATCGTTCTATTCAAAACATAAACTGTTCAAGATAGCCATATTATACACAAATTACAGCTGAAGTGCCCCAAATATTTTGATTAAACTAAATAAAAATAAAACATACAAGCAGAGACCTTGGAAGTGCACCTTGGTGTAACTTATTAAGTGTGGAAAGGAGAATTTGTCGATATATTTCCCTTAACAAATACAATGGTTTTGATTTTTGCCACAATCAAATGTAACAATTTTGCCAGAAGAACTTTCCAGACACTAATAAAAATCAAAATTAGACAAACTTCTATGTCAGTCTTACACTGGCAAAGTCTTTTCAAGTTTGTTGCTCATTATCGTGGATTGAGCTAAGAGATGGCAACTGCCGTCAATGGGTTTAGCAAAACGCCAGTTCCGGTGTACGTGCTCCTGTAACAGTATTTGCAAAAGAGTTTAAAATGGAAAAGAGCAATTCTGAAAGCATCAGCACTTGCTAAGCTCCTCTTGGAAGAAATTATTAAATCAGCCCGTGGTGGTTTAACCCCAGCCGCGAGCCAGGCGCCACGCAGCCGCAGTCAGGAGGGTGAAAGTGAGAAAACCCGTGGGTTGAGATAAAGACAGTTTAAGGAGTAAAGCAAAAGCCACACACACAAGCAAAACCAAAGGAGGAATTCACTCACTACTTCCCATGAGGCGGGGGCTCAGCATCCCCAGGAGAGCCGGGCTCCATCCCCGCTAAGGGTGACTTGGGAAGACCAACACGGTAACTCCAAACATCCCCCATTCCTCCTCCTTCCCCAGCTCTACACGCCAAGCATGACGTCAGCGGCGTGGAATATTCCTTTGGGCAGCCCAGGTCACTGTCCTGGCTGTGTCCCCCCCCAGCATGTGCTCCCCCAGCTCAGCACTGGTGGGGCAGAGAGTGAGGAGCAGAAAAGCCCCGACGCTGTGCAAGCGCTGCCCAGCAGTAACTCAAACATCCCTCTTATCAACATCCCTGTTTTCAGCACAATTCCAAAACACAGCCCCATACCAGCTACTCTGGAAAAAAACAAGTTAACTCTATCCCAGCCAAAACCAGTGCAAATGGGAACTGGACCACCATAGGGAAGAGAAATGGAATCTGCAGGTTTTCCAAGACCTCATGAATTCTGGTGTTGGTGGAAGATACAGGAGTGTATGGATTTAGGGTGTGCTGACCACATTTTTCACAGGTTCCATCAGCCATTCAAGCACCCAGGAAGGACTTACTTCTCCCAGGACTCCTCAAGAACATCAACCCATAAACTGCTTTTGGGACGGGGAAAGGAGAGGAGGAAATTCACCTCTCAGACTTTGGGGATGACAAACAGCTAAACCCCAGTACACTGGTGCTACTCTTCATTTTAAAAGCTCCCAGGAGCCTTTCTGGCACAGTTAACATTAACTTCACTGTCAGACTTGGGACCAGGAAGGCATTTTCCTTCAAGCAAGACTGGCAAGTTGTGTTTCCTCTTCCCTTACTAATTCGCCTGGGGCAACTGCCACTTTCCTGAATCATCCCTAAGTTTTAATCAAACAAGGTCCCTGTTTCTGCAGGAACAGAGAAGGTTGTCGAGGTGTCAATGCCAACAGCACAAGAAGCTTTCCACGGCGTACTGGGAGGGGCAGCGATAACTAATGGGGATCTCTGGACAACGATTAGCCAACTGACAGAGGAACAATTTTGTCCCAAAGACCAGTGAAGATGACACTAACTTCAAGATGCTTTTCTGGTATTCCTTGGCAGGTAACTGGCAAGCTTAAGAAGACGAAAGGCATTCACCTCCTTCGGCTGTTGTAACATCAGGTTACTGGAGGGACAAATCAAGCACTCGAAGGCAATGAGCATGAAGAGGCCCCCAGTGACAACCCCTCTGAGCAACCTGTCCCAAAGCTTGACTGTCCTCATGGTGAAAAAGTGTTTCCTTACGTCCACTAACAATTACTGGGAATGAAGTTTAACTTAAAATATTCTTAAGTTACTGTCTTACATGCAGCCACTTCCTTGCAGATAGCTAAAAATCTTGATCCCTCAAAGACTTGAGACATTTATGTACATTTCCAAGCAATTCCTCAAAATTCCTTTGAGCTGTAAGCACAGTGCAATAAAGTCGTGGGTCTATGACATTCCAGTGATGATGTTCATTTCCATAAGTGCAGAGCAGACAAACAATGTCTGGGCCACTCCTCCAATGAGATCCCAAAGGTCAACCCTTCTGTCTAGCAAGAATAAGTTTCGCTGCAATCACAAGTTTTGGGTCCCCTGAAAGGAATTCAGCAAGTTAAACTTCTTTTGTATATGGGAACGGAAAAGCTGAGCTCGTGCTTTCGTCCTTCTCAAGGCTGGAGAATGGGAAAACCTCTTCATATTTGGGAAAAGGGAACTGGACAGCACAGAGTCTTGCAGCAGACTCTAGACCCTTCCACACAACTTCGAACGTGGCTCTACCTCCTTCCTAGCAGAAGGCTTTCAACCAAAAGTCACACACATGCAGGGAAGAGGACGCGACTCCTTGCACCATTATTCTGAGCGCCGATGAAGATGTTACTCTCCCTCAGCGGCCGCACAGGCTGCAAGGCCCGGGCCACAAAGAACATTCCATTTGCTTAAAAAAACGAAGAAGTCCTTCAAGCCTATGAGCGTGCCCGGCGTTCCTACAGCCCAGGTTTGAGGATCAGCACGGCTCATGGTGCTCACACAATGGCTGCAGCCTGAGCACCTCAGAACTGGATGGACCTGCCATCTTGCCTCGCTAGGGCTTGACATGGACAACTGAAATGAATTTTAAGAGAGCAGCAAGAACACTGTGTTTTAAACAAGGAGACAGACGGTGACGATGGATCCTACATAGCTGGAAGTTTATTATTTCAGTGATGCCAAGACGCTGATGAAAACGATGCCTGGACCCTCTCCTGGAGGAGAACTGGGAGCAAACTAGAGGAGCCTGGAGAGCCAGCTTAGCTCGAAGGCCAGCGGGGACAGCACCACTCGCCGGCCCGCAGGGAGCAGGCAGTGGCCACGCACCGGCTGGGGGCCGCCTGACGGCGAGCCGGAGGGGGCCCCGCAGGCCGGTTCCAGGCGCTCGGCGTCTCGGGGCGGTTGCCAG
>VZTM01026480.1:297324-311665 GCA_013400555.1 Jacana jacana
CCAGCGCGCATGCGCCGCGCGCCTGCGCAGGCCCGCGCGTCCCCGCCTTCCACGCCCCCCCCTCACTCCCGCGCAGGCGCAGTGACTTCTCCTCAGGGCCAACCTGGGATGGCTACCCTAGGGTGCGGGGGACCAGGGGGGGACCGGGAGGATAGGAGGGGGACCCAGCAGGGACACCCCCTGGCGAGCTCGGGGCGGGAGGTGCGAGGTTCTTCCTGAGATGCATCAGGCCCTAGTGGGCCTCAACCTTCCCCATGGCGGCCACAGGGCCCAGGACCTCATGGCATGGCCGCCAGGCCCAGTCTGTGGTGGTGGGTGGCAGTGGTGACCTCCTGCTGCAACATGGGCTGTGCTGCACCTCACACACCGCCAGGCCGAGGCTCTCTGCTGTGTCAGGCCATGACATGGTGCTCCTGCCTTTGTGCCACCAGGCCACAGCACCCACCTGGAGGTGTGTCACCTCCATGGCGCCATGATCGCCCAACGCTGGGACACCCTGCCTTGAGCCGGCACCGATGGCGGGGCTGCCCCACGGGATGGATCCCACGGGATAGACCAGGATGGTTGAGACTTGCCTTCAGGAATGCTCCAGGAGTTGGCGTGTTGGACTAGCGGCCTTCCTGTTGGAGAGGGTATGTGTTTGCTTATTTGACAGGATGCTCAGCACACAACAACCCAAAATTGAACAAAGTAATTGTGTTCAAAACCCAAAGCGATGAGAGGTTTTAACGTACCTTTCAGGCCAAACCTATTCACTTCTAGTTCTGTGCTGCAGTGGCCTCTAGCAGCACTGCCTTCCTGTGCCGAGTCTGCTGTACGAGGGTTTTGAAGACGGCATGGAGTATTTGAAGGGCATTGGGTGTGTTCTCTTTAGTGGGATCCGCCTGAGAATATTGACCACTCTGGTTTTTGTTTGCTGTGCCTCTGCTGTATCAATCCTGAACGAACCGTTAGGGGTTTATTTTAGTTAATTTAACATTTGTTGGCACAACTGTGAAACAGTCCATGTTTTTGATGTTGGAAGGGATGGTTTATATTTGACCACGTTTTTCCTCATCTGGTGTTGATGAAAAGTTCAAATACGGGTTCTTTCTACAGAGCTGGAGGTAGCCCCGTCAAGATTTGCATATCTCTTTAACCTGAAATAGCTGAGAGGTCACTGGTTGCAAAAATCAGTGTAACCTTTCAAGGTTAAAACCTAAATATTTAAAGCTTTGTAATGTTGGCCGTCATTTTCATGCTTTCCAGTAATTAAGACACTCAAAACATTGGCAAAGCACAGGCCTATTAAGAAAAAATTTGAAACTGTGCATAAGATACAGCTTGTTGCCTTCTCGTCCTGCACAATGTCAAACGTTACCAGCACCCACAAGCAGTTGATAAGAACAAAGTGTTCCTTTCTCCTTAGGACTCAAATAATAAAACTGCTAATTAAAACTTTGTCTTAAAGAGAAATCTCTGCTTCCTAGCTTTATCAGATTTGCACAATTAAAAGGGGGGGTTTAAGCAGCAGCTGCATTTCAATGGGGAGCGAAGAGATCCTTACATAAACGCTGTCCTTCATCTGGCCTCAAGTGTCAGATACATAATATTGGGATTTATTTAGGAAATCCTATCGAGTCTCTCTTTAGAAATGACTGCATTCCACTGACAATGAAGCAATTAATGTAGTAATTTAATAAGTTATGAATAATGCTTTTCACTTCTACATTAATCCTCATCCTCGAGCATAAAATAATCCTAGTTGTTGAGTTATTTTGTGGATTTTCTTCAAAAATGTGGGGTTTTTTTTTTTGTGACAAAAGATGTCACATGTAAAAACTGTGTGCTCGATGTGAAGTTTAATAATTATTCAAAACAAGTGTTTATCCTCATGAAGCTACAGATGAAAAAGAACATTTTAATATTTTTAATGGGTGTAAAACGTAGTAACAATAAAAGGCGTTACATGGCTGGATGTTTATGTTGGAACTGGCTTTTGAGTAGCCAGAAATTCTCATAAGAGTCTAAATCTAGGGCTGCCACATGTCAGGGTTCCCTCGGACACGTCCACTCGTGCCCCGAGCAGATGGCAGGCCATGTGGATGTGGTGCACAAAGGGCCACTGTGCACACACGGCGTGCGGGGCAGCACAGATGTGCTGTGCCTGTGCACAGCTTCCCCACGCTGAAAACGCACGTATTTCTGGATGGGATTTCTTAGGAAGGCAGAAAACACAGAGGGAATTGAAAAAAAAAAACAACAAGGCAATAGCCCTCTTAGAATATAAATAAATATAAATATTTATAAGTTACCTAAACAGTTAGTGACAATGTGGAGAAATCCATGTATTCCGAAGTCAGGACGGAGACCTTAAAACATGAGGTTGCTTTATGAATTAAGATCTCAAGGGTAACAAACTTGCCTTCTCTTTTTGACCTCTGGTTTTTGAGGCATTACAGTGCCCTGCCTTCACATTTTTAGGCTTAAATTTAGAAAGTGTATGTGCGTGGGGGGAATTTCATAGAATCATAGAATCATTTAGGTTGGAAGAGACCCCTGGGATCATCAAGTCCAACCATCAGCCCTACTCTACAAGTTCTCCCCTACACCAGATCCCTCAACACCACATCCAATCTACTCTGAAACACAGTCAGGGATGGGGACTCCACCCCCTCCCTGGGCAGCTGATTCCACTGACTGACCACTCTCTCTGGGAAAAACTTTTTCCTCATGTCCAGCCTAACCCTACCCTGCTGCAGCTTGCAGCCATTCCCTCTCCTTCTATCGCTCATTGCCCGTGAGAAGAGACCAGCACCAACCTCTCTGCAATGCCCTTTCAAGCAGTTGTAGAGAGGGATGAGGTCTCCCCTCAGCCTCCTCTTCCTCAGACTAAACAGCCCCAACTCCCTCAATCGATCCTCATAAGCCTTATTCTCCAGGCCTCTCACCAGCTTTGTTGCCCTCCTCTGCCCTTGCTCCAGCACCTCGATATCTCTCTTGTGTTGAGGTGCCCAGAACTGGACACAATACTTAAGGTGTGGCCTAACCAGTGCTGAGCACAGGGGGACAATCACCTCCCTACTTCTGCTGGTCACACTATTCTTTATGCAAGCCAAATTTGTTTGTTTGTTTTCTTTAATGAGACCTATATTTTCTTGTAATCACACCATGGGCATTCAGAGTAACCTCAAATACCACCAGGCTTCCAGAAATGGCACAAGACTTGACAAAGCTGCTAGAACTTCTTGGGGCTACACTGTAAATTTCCCCAGCGTTTTATATAATGAAAATTTTATATAATTTGTTCAAGCAGGCACATGGGAACAAACATCTTCATTTCATTGCGTGGTTCTCATGAGTAAATTAGGGAGTTGATGGAAATATTTGAACTTCCGACATGCAACTGAAAATGCTTTCAGACCATTAAGCAAAATATTTTTGTTAGAAATAGATCCCATCATTAAAATAGATCATAGCACAACCATATGCGGTTGAAGCCTATGCCTGGAGGCAGGTTTGCTCAAGCTGATACTATGGGCAGATGAGAGGGTGACAACAAGCGTGCACCATTTGAAACTGGATCGACTCTGGTGTGTTGTGTCGACATCTCCCAGCCCGTTCTCCGAGCAGGGCGTTTGAACTAGAGCAGCCTGTTCAGACCTGACTTATTTTTGACTGGAAACGAGCTGTGATACGTACTAATGCAGCTAAAAAAGACGCTGTGTAATATGTAGATAATGTAGTGATGACTAGTGCAGAACAGACCTAGATAAATGCCTGGATAAGGCAGAGGAAAGATAAGATTGTTCCACCGTATTGTTTTTTGAATTGCTTTTTAATTTACCCCTGGAGTGCCCATATTATCATCTGCTGCAAATTTCCACGTGAGAGTATTCGTCTTTAAAACGGTGACATTTAAAAAAAAGAAGCCATGAAACTCCTTTCACATGCAGGCTGCAGTTCAATGAACTGGATGAATGATCTTTCCACATAGCCCTGGGCGTGTGCAGCTGAATATAGATCACCCAGAGAACCTGCCAGCCGGACGGACGGACGGAGATCTGGGCGCTCCTTCCTTCCTCTCTTCCAGCGCGGGTTCTCTTTGGGGAGTTGCAGTTGCAGGTGCTCACGCTTCTGCCCTGCGTTTTGGGGCCAAACAAAAATGAATAACGAGGAATGATTTTGTTTCTGGTGAGCTCAGTGAGGATCCAGATAGGACAGGCTGGGTAAGGCGGGCTGGGAAACACGGCCGTGGCATATGTTGTACCCACATCTGGGACCAAGGAGAGCTTCTGAAGGACAACAGAGGACGTGCTGTGTAAAAATAGAGGATTTTGGAGTTGGCAAAGCGCTATCTCTCCTGGCTTCCAAGGCACTGCATTAGGAAAGGTCAAACCAGCGTAGATTAGTCCGGTGTAGCTCTACTGGTGAGTCGCTCCTGTACAAACTGGTTTTGTGCTTGTAACAGCATGCTGTCGCCAGTGGAGCTTCCTGAGCAAAACCCAGAGATTCTTTCAGGTTGTCCTCAATGCCTCTGGCAAATCCCACCTTTTGCCAGGGTGGTGTTTGGCCTCCAGTGGACACCATGACACAAGGACAAGTGCAAGGGTTGTTGCCAGCAGTGTGGCAGGTCCCTTGGCACATGACACTGAGGAGGGAACCAGGACAGCACTGTGTGGTCGTGGGATAAGATGGCCCAAGAGCAGGGGCAGCCATGAGAAAACCAAGGAAACAGAACTTGGAGATTTGAGGGGACGTGAGAGATGAAGGAGAGGAGGGCTCGGAGTTGTAACGTGGTGCTTTGAGCCCTTCTTGGGACAAAGAGGTTGTAGGGGACTGAGAGTGGATGTGGTGAGAGGCCAGTACTCCATCAAAAGATGCAGTAGGCAGTGCTGATGGGAGTGGGAGCTGCAGCCTCCCTGAATCCCAGCCCTTGGCCTGGGAGGATGGAGAAGGCTGTGTTTCAAGCTCAGAGGAGGCTCTGTTGAGGAATGAGGTTGAGTCTGGGGTAGGTGAGACAACCAGAGGAAAGATAAGATTGGGGGGCCCAGCGAGGGGAAAAAAAAAACTCCCGTTCCCGTGAACCTCGAGGCACCTCCCCAGCAAAGCAGCTCTGACAGCTCTGGAGGAGAAGAGCCTCCATCAGCCTTTTCTGTCCCAGATGAGCAGAACTGCTGAAACCTCTTGCCTTTAGATGGCCCTGTACCGCCAAGGCTTCCAGGGCAGAGCTGAAATGACGTTAGCAAAACCAGTGAGTATTCCAGTGGAAAAACAACTGGTAGTGGAGTCTCCTCTCAGGGGCCTGGGCAGACTGAGGGGACAGGCAGCCCCAGGCCCAGCAGCAAGCTGGGTTCATCTCTCGGCTCCGGAGCTGCTCTGGCTTTGTCCCCCCAGCACAGGGGGCTGGCTCCCCGGGTGGGATTTGCATTTCCCTGGCACTGGGGGTGGCAGGGGCTGCCTCTGCGAGGTCCCCTGGGGCTGCGAGGACAAAGGGGAGCGGGAGGCTTGGAAACAACAAAAGATCAGGGAAAGAGAGAAAGCCAAGTTTGAAAAAGCGAGGCATTCGGCGTGCTTAGTCATAGAGACACAAACGCAGGAGGGCTGGCAGAGGCCTATTTTCATCCTGAAACTCCCCCTCACGTCCCAGACTTGCTGGGCTGTGTTTGCTGTTGAGATAACATCCCCTTCCCCCACCACCCACACGTTACTGAAGGAGCAGCCGTTGCAAAAGGGGGAAAAAAAAAAGAAAGAAGGGGAAAAAAAAAATAATAATAAAGCAGTTGCCTTGCTGTGCCTGCAGGAGAAATGTCAGGAAGTGTCTGGTGGTGGGTGGGATGAAAGGAGGAAGCTGAACTCTAAAGAGAATATTCTAGCTCTGCTCCTGCAAACAAATGCCCCTCTGTGTTTCGCTTGATAAGAACAACCAGGAGCAGGTTTTCCTGCAGGACACGGGAGGGGAGTAGTCACCCAGTTCGGAGGGGTTTCATTTGTACAGGCTGCGTTATCCACAGCACTCCGTGAACTGGAGGGGGAAAAGATGGAAACAGCTGGGAAGGAATACAAGTGTCATCAATAATTAATAGTGTCTTTTTGTAATGGGAAGGATCCAGTATTAATTATGAAGTTAATTTCTATTTGGATGGATTTGTGGGTGTATATGAGATTTGGACCAGGATGTAAGTTCAGTGCAATCATGCTTTAATTCTAATTACAATAATTATAAATCTATTCTGCATCTTCTTTTTAAGTCTAAATAACACAGCCTTTTGTTTCCAAACATGCCAGACATCAGTTTTTGCACACCAAATATGGTGGTTCTCGGATCCCCAAAGTGAATCTGGTTATAAATACAAAGGAGGTTGTTTTCACTCATTGTCCCTGTGCAACCCTGTGGAAATGGGAAAATAAGCCTGGAACACAGAGGATGATAAGTCCCCTGGATGTCTAAAAACCAGGGAGTCAACACTGACGAAGGACCTGAATTGTGTGCCTCATGAAATATTTAAACAGACAGTGACCGGTGTGTGCAAATGCGGTACCTGGGGTTTTACACCCCCTTCTGTGTTACAAACAGCTGATGCTACTCTGTGTCAGTGACTCCTTTTCTTTTTAACCCTGTAGCCTTCAAAATTTCCCGTACTTTTGAGGCTTTTTGTACTGGGTGACGTGTTGTGAAAGATCTGTGGCAGGAGCACAAAACTCAGAGGGAGAAGAGAACTGTGCTTCTCGTTTAACTCACAGCAGATTCTTGTGTTGAGGCCTAAGGGAGGAAATACACGTTTTCTCTTTGCTTTTGTTTTTTCATCTGCTCATCTCTCTTTGCTGAGAACCCCAGCTCCCACCCCACGTACACTTTCTTCCTGGGACTTTGCCCCATGTTCCTTTGATCAGCGGTGGAAGAGTTGGTGTTGGCAGCAAGCTGGCCCCTCTGAGCACCAGAGTGGGATGGGGTGGGATTAGTAAAACCTCCAGGGGACATTGTTTCAGGCTGCTTCAGGCTCTGCTGGGCACTCTGACACTATGATCTTTACAGAGTATTATTTGCCATAATAAGATGCCAAAGCTATTTGGAAAAAAAAAAAGTGAACTGTTAGACTTTTGGAAAATCTGAGTGTGCTGAAGGTCACAAATTTGGCCTGGGATAGGTGTCAGGGTGTCAGACCTGGAATCCTCTGGGAGTTCTCTTCAGCTGCCTGATGCTACAGCAGTACTCACTGTCTTCGTTTGATCTTTGTCTTCTGAGAGTTACTGAAAAATGGCATGAGTAGTCTCTGGTGCTGCTTGGCCATTTCTGTTGTTGCAACCTCCTCTTGATGCCAAACGGTGCTGAACTGCCCACTTACAAACTCCTGTTGCTGCTTTTTAACATCACCCCGAATTTCATGCTGTGACAACATCACTTTTTCCAAATGCAGAATAAAACTGTGTATTTGAATACTTCTACCATTGTCATGCTTTGGAAAACAAAGCTTTTTCTAATTTTTCTTAGGGTTATCCACCACATTTCCAGTGTTCTTCCTTTTGTGTGACCTCATGTTTTGGAAATAACTGGGTAAAAAAAAAACCACATAGAGAAGACGTTGCCAGTCTTTAAATTTTTAAGAAATTCACGGCAGTCTGATGAAATACAGCATTGTGAGAGTCTGCTCACTTTTTCTGCCCCACTTACATTCTTTGCATAGTCAAACATTAACCAGAAAGGCACTTCAGAACTGCTGGTATTTCTGCAGAGCTGGTGGATCCTTCCTCTGTTGAGCGCTTGTCTCGTCTGTTGGAATGAAGGACAGGATTGTCTTCAACAGCTGCCTCCCAGTCTTGTCACACACTTATTGCCAGTGACAAAATTGTAAATTCTCTCTGCAGCAGGAATGGAAGCTGTTAACCGCAACAGGGTCACTTGTAGTTATGCATACCTTGTGTCTCTCCACAGCTGAAGGAAATGTATAGATTGATGGGTTTTGTCCTGCGACTGTGCCGAGTGCTTCTGCAAGGCAGCGAGCACCCTTCACTCCAATTGACTTCCTCGGGAGCAAAGGGCTCTTGGAGCCTCTTGGAAGACAGGCTGGGCACGCTCAGCTGTGCCTGCAGCAGACGTGCATGGTGTGTATGAGCAGCTCTGCCCACAGGCACAACACAGATACTGCTGAAGGCAAACAGGCAGCTAGGGGAGGGAAAGAAAGACCAGTTGTTCCAGTGCTTCAGGCACCAAATTTCTCTTCTTGCCTTTCTATGGATTCTGGGATCTTAGAATCATAGAAGCATCCAGGTTGGAAGGAACCTTTAAGATCATCAAGTCCAGCCATCAACCCAACACTGCCAAACTGTCCCACGTGTCCCTCAGCTCCACATCTGCCCAGCTTTGAAATACCTCCAGGGATGTCAATTCCACCCTTGGAGAAGTCGTGGCCTTTCTGATCTCAGAGCTCTCTATTTTTAAGGCAGGGTATGAACTGAAACGTGTTAAAGGTACTGAGATGGTCAGGTACAGTGGCAGCGGGAACTGCATGAGTGAAAGATGAGTAGTTGTGTTTCTCAGGTTATAGTAGCGATGTACAACTTTCCTTCTTGGTTTTAACAATTCTCCCAATTCTTTTGTCAGGCCCAGTGCTTCTCTCTGCCGCCCAGTCTCACCAGCCAAGCCCTTCCTCACACACACGAGTGCAAAGCAGTGCCAGAAAAGCCACTGAGGAGTAAAGCAGTGTTCTCAGATCTGGTAAGTAGTGCAAAGTAATTGCAAACCAGTTAGAGATTGATTCCCTCTGTGGCCTTCCTTGGCCATCACGGGGAAGGGTGGGAGAAGAGGGAAAGGGAAAGGGAAAAGAGGAGGGAGAAGTTTCCTGTTGCACTTCCTTACTGGTCTGCTGAACATTGCTTTCCCAGAAGACCTTGTTTCTTTCTTACATGACTTTGATGCTAGTTTGGGTTTTGACCAAGGACTCCAAACTACTGCTCTTTAGGACATTTCAGTAACTTAATTTAGTTCAGATAAATTAGAAATGGAAAATCCTGAATTTATAGAATCAAAGAATTAGAGTTAGAGTTTTAGAGTTAGAGTTAGAGTTAGAGTTGTTAGAGTTAGAGTTAGTTAGAGTTAGAGTTAGAGTTAGAGTTAGTTAGAGTTAGAGTTAGAGTTAGAGTTAGAGTTAGAGTTAGAGTTAGAGTTAGAGTTAGAGTTAGAGTTAGAGTTAGAGTTAGAGTTAGAGTTAGAAGGGGCCTTGAAGATTATTGAGTTCCAACCTCCCTGCCCCGGGCAGGGACACCTCCCACTAGAGCAGGTTGCTCAAAGCCCCGTCCATCCTGGCCTTGAACAGTCCCAGGGATGGGGTGTTCAACTTCGACCCTCTGAAGTTAGGAGTCTCCAGCAGAACTGTGAACTTCTGGTGTCCATAGTGTTCAGATTTCCCTGCAGAGCCAATATTGCCTTGTTCCTAGACTCTTGAGCCTGATTCGGATCTCTGTTGCTCCACTAGGAATCGAGTTCATGTTCTCTGAAATGGATAATGTTGCTGTGCAAAGACAATCAGCCCCTCCCTCCCTTCCCTCAGTCTCTGCATTCACTCAGCTAGCGCTGCAATCTCTCATCTGCTCCTGCATTACTTTCACTCATGAAATTAAAATGGTTAAAAAATGGCCTGCGGGCATATTTGTCATGGTATACAGGAAAAACCTCTTGGAGAGCTGATTTAATCAGTACTTGAGGAAGGAATGAGAACAGAGCAGGAGGGAGAGGAGAGCGTTCAGCATTGAGTGCTGCAGGAAGGCTGCCGTGTGGCTGCTCGTTGCAGCAGCCATTAACCACTCCATTCATCCTGCCTCCCAGCCTCACGGCCAGGTGTTGCTCTGGGCATCGTACTTCCTCCTTTATTCTATGAAAGGTGATGCTGTTATTCATGAAATAATGTGTTGAGCTCTGGGATAATGAAGCCACTCCGCAGAAGTCCCCGCTGTGCTGGGCAGGTTCAACTCAGTGTGCCACAGCCTGGGCCAGCAGAGCTTGCAGCTGGGCAAGGACATGGGCCTGCGCCTTCTGGGTGCCTCCCTGCCCTTCTCTCCCTGTCCCACTCCTCCTGCTGCCAGATTTTTAACATTCCTGAGCATCTCTATGACGTACCAGAATTTGTGCAAACAGCCATTAAACTCTTCCCCTCTGGGTCAGCAGAGCCCGGGGAATGCAGACGCGGCATCTCCTCACATTTAATTGCTGCTTCAGTGGTGGTACACGTTCCTGTGATTCCAGTGATGTTCCTGTTTGTACATGGGACACTTAACAGAGCCTCATGGGGTAATTAGTCTTAATTAGCAGGTTGGACACACGCAGCTCTTTCCTCCTGCAATCTGCAATTAAACTATAGAGATAATGCAGATTTCTCCCTGTCAGTCTTTTGTTTATGTTTATGGGAGGAGGAAACAGTTTAGGGAAAAATGATGTAAATCAACCTCCTGCTGAGATGCCTGTCCTTTCCCACCCGAGGGTTACCCTGTCTTCTGTGGCAGCTGAGACATTCCCAACTGCAGACACCTCGGTGTCAGCCCCATTCCCTCTCCCAAACATTCCCCCGGGGCTTGTTCTCCTGGGTTGTGGATTGTGCCTCAGTTGACTCTTCCAGATCGGTTGTGTGCTATGAAAACCCTTCTGAAGTCATACCATGGGGGGTGTCTTTTAAGTAGATTTTAGTTGTTTTGGGGCAGGGAAAGGGCCTGAATTCTATCTCTTTTTTTGTTGTTGTTCTTCTTTGCTTTTCCCAACAGCCCCCATTAAACCAAACTCACATTGTATGTGCGCCAGCCATCCCAGTAACCAGATCACTCTGGAGTATGAGGAGCTGCTTCAAATGTTATCACAGTTGTCCCGAGGAGTTTCCAGCCTCAGGAGATGTTTATTTACACTGGGACGTACTGGGGAGAACATCTCAAGTTTTCTTACCCCGTGTTTGTTTTCATACTGGGACAGTGGCTGCCTGGTGTGAATATTTACCAAATAGGTGGTTGTTACCAGAGGTCAGTTTTATTTCAAGTCCTCAGAGCCACGCTGATGTTTCTTTGATTTCAGGCCCAGGAGAACTCCTCACACTGCAGTTACAAACCCTGTAATCGTATCCCGGCCTCGACCAGATCCGTGGAAATTCAAAGCTGCTTTCTGGACTGGAGATAATTGGTACAGATTCAGGCAGGTTTCTAAAAATATAAAAGAAAATCAATCTTCAAAGGACGCTAAAAATCAGTAGCCACCTGAAATACAGTTATTGAGGACACCACAAAGGCGAAAACAAGCCTTTTACACTCATTATTTTTCGCTGGCTCCTGAAGAGCCCTACCCCCCGGGACAGCCATGCTGCAGGGTCCTGTGTGGTGGAAGCCAGTCCCAAATTTCTTCTTCCAGCGCTTTAACCTCTGAGACACCTCGTGGTGGAAACATTTACTGCTGGGAGAGGAGGGCCGACATCGCGGGGAGAATCCATTTTAAAGCAACTTTGGGGCTTCCATTCTGCCGGGAGGCGGCCGAGGCTGGATGCTGGTTTGGGGAAGAAAATCCAGAGGTTTTTTTTTTCTAAAAATATAAAAGAAAATCAATCTAAAGCCACCTTTAGCCATTCCTTTCCTTCAGAACAAAGCGTACCTCCGCCCGTGGGCTTCGCAGGCGTCGGCGAGGTGGGTTGACGCTCATGGGATTGCAGGAGCCGCCGCAGTTCACAGCTTCTGGGCAAACCAACCAACCAGCCAACCAACCANTGCGGTGAGGCCTCGCAGGCGAGCGGCCGGCTGGAGCCGCCGGGCCGGGACCGCGGCCTGCGCCAGGCGGGTTCCCTTCCGACTGACAGCCCGGGCAGCCAATCGGAAGCCGAGTTTCCTTCGTAACTTCGCCTCCCGCCGATCAAACTGCCCAATCGGCGTACGGGAGGTTAACGGATCATCCCGTGTGAACGTCGGTGGTCAAATGAGCCAATCGGCAGTAGGCAGGTTCCTTACCAATGAGATCAAAGAGTTAGCGGAACGCAGATATGTTATTGGTGACTNCATGGGGTAATTAGTCTTAATTAGCAGGTTGGACACACGCAGCTCTTTCCTCCTGCAATCTGCAATTAAACTATAGAGATAATGCAGATTTCTCCCTGTCAGTCTTTTGTTTATGTTTATGGGAGGAGGAAACAGTTTAGGGAAAAATGATGTAAATCAACCTCCTGCTGAGATGCCTGTCCTTTCCCACCCGAGGGTTACCCTGTCTTCTGTGGCAGCTGAGACATTCCCAACTGCAGACACCTCGGTGTCAGCCCCATTCCCTCTCCCAAACATTCCCCCGGGGCTTGTTCTCCTGGGTTGTGGATTGTGCCTCAGTTGACTCTTCCAGATCGGTTGTGTGCTTCTGAAGTCACACCCTTCTGAAGTCATACCATGGGGGGTGTCTTTTAAGTAGATTTTAGTTGTTTTGGGGCAGGGAAAGGGCCTGAATTCTATCTCTTTTTTTGTTGTTGTTGTTCTTCTTTGCTTTTCCCAACAGCCCCCATTAAACCAAACTCACATTGTATGTGCGCCAGCCATCCCAGTAACCAGATCACTCTGGAGTATGAGGAGCTGCTTCAAATGTTATCACAGTTGTCCCGAGGAGTTTCCAGCCTCAGGAGATGTTTATTTACACTGGGACGTACTGGGGAGAACATCTCAAGTTTTCTTACCCCGTGTTTGTTTTCATACTGGGACAGTGGCTGCCTGGTGTGAATATTTACCAAATAGGTGGTTGTTACCAGAGGTCAGTTTTATTTCAAGTCCTCAGAGCCACGCTGATGTTTCTTTGATTTCAGGCCCAGGAGAACTCCTCACACTGCAGTTACAAACCCTGTAATCGTATCCCGGCCTCGACCAGATCCGTGGAAATTCAAAGCTGCTTTCTGGACTGGAGATAATTGGTACAGATTCAGGCAGGACTGGGAGCAGATTTATACTCTCTTTCTTTCAAAGGACGCTAAAAATCAGTAGCCACCTGAAATACAGTTATTGAGGACACCACAAAGGCGAAAACAAGCCTTTTACACTCATTATTTTTCGCTGGCTCCTGAAGAGCCCTACCCCCCGGGACAGCCATGCTGCAGGGTCCTGTGTGGTGGAAGCCAGTCCCAAATTTCTTCTTCCAGCGCTTTAACCTCTGAGACACCTCGTGGTGGAAACATTTACTGCTGGGAGAGGAGGGCCGACATCGCGGGGAGAATCCATTTTAAAGCAACTTTGGGGCTTCCATTCTGCCGGGAGGCGGCCGAGGCTGGATGCTGGTTTGGGGAAGAAAATCCAGAGGTTTTTTTTTTCTAAAAATATAAAAGAAAATCAATCTAAAGCCACCTTTAGCCATTCCTTTCCTTCAGAACAAAGCGTACCTCCGCCCGTGGGCTTCGCAGGCGTCGGCGAGGTGGGTTGACGCTCATGGGATTGCAGGAGCCGCCGCAGTTCACAGCTTCTGGGCAAACCAACCAACCAGCCAACCAACCACGTGGCTCTGCCCTGGGTGTGTCACAACGGGGTTTGCTTCTTCGGGGCACCGGTGGGAGCTTGGGGAACAGTGAAAGTATAAACACCTCAACGCTGCGGTGGCCTTAGCCCGTCCCCGAGGTGTGGCTGAACCCGCGCCGTCACACAGGCGCTCTCGGCCCCTTTCCTGGATCAGAAAATGACGTGGAATTGGGCGGCCCTAACCCCCGTGGGAATTTACAGCTGCTTTATTTTGCCGCCTTTCTGCGTTTTGTGGGGGGGGATTGACCTCTGCCCGGAGCCGTACCCGGTGCTTACGGGCAGCTCGGGCATCGCAGGTTGCCGTCCTCGGCCCAGAGGTCGCTTTTGGTGCTTCCCTTAAGAAACGTTTTTTCTATCAAATTCACTTTCAACGTGTTAGCAGAGGCTGCTACTCCTGCTAAACACGACCAGNCGGGCTCTGAGGAGCAGTAGCCGCGGCCGGAGCACCTCTCTTCTTCCTCCTTCTCCACCACCACCATGTCACGGGATCGGTTCCGTAGCCGTGGCGGCGGCGGAGGTGGCTTCCACCGGCGCGGTGGCGGCGGTGGCCGCGGCGGCCCCAACCACGATTTCCGCTCTCCGCCGCCCNCTATTTTTTTAACCTTTTTCCAGGGGAGGCCGCCGAGGATGCGGTGAGGCCTCGCAGGCGAGCGGCCGGCTGGAGCCGCCGGGCCGGGACCGCGGCCTGCGCCAGGCGGGTTCCCTTCCGACTGACAGCCCGGGCAGCCAATCGGAAGCCGAGTTTCCTTCGTAACTTCGCCTCCCGCCGATCAAACTGCCCAATCGGCGTACGGGAGGTTAACGGATCATCCCGTGTGAACGTCGGTGGTCAAATGAGCCAATCGGCAGTAGGCAGGTTCCT
>VZTM01026480.1:312471-326808 GCA_013400555.1 Jacana jacana
TCTGTGGCGGCCTGGGTTTGTATCCGCTCGGGGCCGAAGCGTGGGGCTGCGGGCGGCGATGGCTCGAACTGATCTGCTTCTTTGTAGGGATTTAAAGCAAATCTCTCTCTGCTGAGGCGACCCGGGGAGAAGACCTATACTCAGCGGTGCCGTTTGTTTGTCGGGAATTTGCCTGCTGATATAACAGACGAAGACTTTAAAAGACTGTTTGCCAAATATGGGGAGCCAGGAGAGGTTTTTATCAACAAAGGGAAAGGCTTTGGATTCATTAAATTGGTAGGTTTTGGGGGTTTTTTTTTGTGTTACGCATCTCTTTCATTCTTCCAAAAACGGTAGTTTGCGGGTTGATTTTTTTTTTTTTTCCCTAAATCTGGATCTTGACGTTTCCTCAGGAATCCAGAGCTCTTGCAGAGATTGCCAAGGCAGAACTGGATGATACCCCCATGCGGGGCCGACAGCTCCGGGTTCGGTTTGCCACGCATGCTGCCGCCCTGTCCGTGCGCAACCTTTCTCCCTACGTCTCCAACGAGTTGCTGGAGGAAGCTTTTTCCCAGTTCGGCCCGGTGGAAAGAGCTGTTGTGATTGTAGATGATAGAGGTAGATCCACGGGAAAGGGCATTGTTGAGTTTGCATCAAAGCCAGCCGCCAGAAAAGCGTTTGAACGGTGTACTGAAGGAGTGTTTTTGTTGACAACGTAAGTATTGTTGGTGCTTAGGGTTTCCTTTTGAGCCGAATAAAATTGTCAGCTTGGAAGTTGTCAGGGTGGAGGCTCTTTGAGGGAGAGAGTAAACCAGGTGTTCTTCTGTTCAGCACCCCTAGGCCGGTTATTGTGGAACCGTTGGAACAACTGGATGATGAAGACGGTCTTCCAGAAAAGCTTGCTCAGAAGAATCCCATGTATCAAAAGTAGGCACTGTCTTTTGGTGGAGAAGGGTGTATGGATGATGGGTGGATTAATGTCCCGGACTGTGAAAGGCAGGGGAGCAATTTTTCAGAAACGGGCTTTGAATTTTGAGTAGTGCCTGGGTTTTTCTTGCTGGTAGTTTGTCTGGTAGGCAGTCAGTCTTGTTTGTATGAGAGAGTGTTCAAAACTGCTTTCTTTGATGAAAAACTATTGCCAGTTTAAAGGCAGTGCCTTTGAAACCCGTGTAGAGGAGTGGAGTGTTCCTGCAGCGTTGAGACACGTTTCCATTGCAAATGTGTGGAAAGCTTTTGAACTTGGCTAGTTTTGTTTTGTTAATTATGGGATCTTGGACTCCAGGTTCTTCATGTGACACAGTAAACTGTTAGCCCTCAGGCATTTGAGAACCTATTTAAGCTGGTTTTGCCTTTGACACACAATGCACTGAAGAAGCCCTTCTCTCCCTACGCTGTTGTTTTGAAGGGCTGGAGTTGGGCAAAGGCTGGTCTGCTTTGAGGGTTTTGCTGCCAGCAATGGAATGTCTAAGGGAGAAGTTCAGCACAGGATAAACAAGATTTTGCAGGAATCTCCATAGCTGCTGCTGCAGTCACACAGTTTATTTACAGCAGATGCTGCTCTTTAAGAGGGTACAGTGCTGTGGTGTTCCTGGCATTCTTGCAAGAAGTTTTCTTATCACGTGGTTGTGAGGTATTTTCAGGGCTCCTTTGATGTTCCCTGATAATTCTGCTTGTGGTCTTCTGTTGACCTTCACCTCTGAGCTTTGCCCAGTCTGAAAGCATCTTCCTTTCTGCAGGGAAAGGGAGACTCCTCCCCGTTTTGCTCAGCCTGGCAGTTTTGAGTTTGAATATTCCCAGAGGTGGAAATCTTTAGATGAAATGGAAAAACAGCAGAGAGAGCAAGTGGCAAAAAACATGAAAGATGCCAAGGACAAACTGGAAAGTGAGATGGAAGATGCTTATCACGAGCATCAGGCAAACCTCTTGCGTCAAGGTAATGGGGCTCTGAATTCTCTATCACCTTTTTGCTTTCAGTGCTGCTGTAGAATCATAGAATCGTTTAGGTTGGAAGAGACCCTTGGGATCATCAGGTCCAACCATAACTGTAACTGTGGCTCTTAATAGTTTGGTGAATAAATTCCCATTTCCTGCTGCCCGCTTGAGAATGTCAGGCTTTAAGAGCAACTGGTGGTTCTTCAGTTCTTATTGGGATGGTAGGGATGCTCGGGAGGCAGCTGTTCTGCTGTGGGTGCAGAGAAGGTTGAGCTGATTCAGATCTGGTGACGGGGTTGTGAAAAAGCTGCTGACAGGCTTCCTCTCCGCAGACCTTATGAGGCGTCAGGAGGAGCTGAGGCGTATGGAAGAACTTCACAACCAAGAAATGCAGAAACGCAAGGAGATCCAGCTGAGGTTGGTGTGGCTTCCCTGGGGTTCTGTCAGTTACACTTGTATTTCATTCTGGGTTGGGTTTGCTTTTCTTTAAAAATTAACTTACTTAGTTTTTATTTTTCAAGAAACACCATTGCTGCCTCAGTTTGTGTAGCAGAAATTGGACGGCAGTGTAAGTTCCTCCCCGAGTGTTTGAGCATCCTAGAGTTTTGGGGGGTTTTGGCTATGGGGGTTGTGGGGTTTTTTTTTTGCTTAAGTGTAATCATTTGGTGCTTTGTTTTAATTGCTGCAGCAAGTGGTGTTGGGGATGGGGAGCAGGGCTGTGTGTTGCGGTGCTGGGGGTCTAACCCTCTGCTTTGGGGTGATCAGGCAGGAGGAGGAGCGGCGCAGGCGGGAAGAGGAGATGATGATACGTCAGCGGGAGATGGAAGAGCAAATGAGAAGACAGAGGGAAGAGAATTATAGTAGAATGGGTTACATGGATCCAGTAAGTGAAACCAAGATGTTTTGTGCATACCTTACCGTGTTTGGGAATTTCCTGGATGTATTTTCGGGATTGATGCTGTTTGCTTCCCTTAGGGTAGATAATGCAATGTTTGTGTAGGTGAGATGGTGGTGCTTGGCTGTCCATGTGCTTTTATCTCCTGAAAGGGGTGGATTTCAGTAGTTTTATCATCAGTTCTAAAAGCTGTTTCTTCTATGCAGCGGGAGAGAGACATGAGAATGGGTGGTGCCACCACAATGAACATGGGAGGTAAAGAAATTCTTAAAAATCCCTTTGTGCTGTGACTTTGGAAGCGGTCAGAATATGATCTTCTGTATTTCTCTTCCTTAGATCCTTATGCTTCTGCAGCCCAGAAATTCCCACCTCTGGGAGGTGGTGGCGGCATAGGTTATGAAGCTAATCCAGGAGTTGGCCAAGCAGCCATGAGTGGGTCTATGATGGGAAGCGACATGGTAACGTATCCCGTGGGGGCTCTCGTTCAGCACAAGGGAGAGGTCACGGCTGGGAGTTGAGTTCTCTTGCCAGTGTTTGGATGGTTGTGTACATTTCACTGTTAACTGCTGACTTCCTTGTCAGGTGTTTAACAGGAAGACTAGCGTGGCAGTACGTAGTGCTAGACTAGTTCTTAACCGTTATGGTAGCCCTCCACACAGTGGGAAGTTGTTTGTAAGTAAATTCAAACGTGCTCTCAAGCATATTTGCAATTACCTCTGACTTCATTGGACTTGGGAAATTCTGCGTCACTGTTAGGCTTGGAAGGATTTATTTTATTAATTTATGGTTTTTTTTTAGAGACTGTGACAAATTTCATCATTCCAAGTACATGTGTAGCAGCTTCTCAGTAACTTGATATTCTGTGTTTATGGACAAGAGAGATTTTTGTCCTCCTTTCCAGTGTGTAGCACTGCACTCATTTTGGCCCTTCCAAGCCTAGTTAGGACTGATGCATGTTGGTATGGGTATGCTGTTAATCCCGAAATCTGCGCTCCTCTCTATTTCAGCGGCAGATTAGCTAAAGTAATCCATGGTAAACAAACAGCATATCACTTACTCCGTGTGCTGACGTTTGCCACAAGAGCAGAAGTGCTGTTTTTCAGCTTAAATGTATTCCAGCAATCCTTGACTGTAGCCATTTTGTGATTCCTGCCTCACAGAGGAACGAGCCCGTTCTTGTTTTCCCGGGTTGGGCATGACTGTGTAGGTAGAATTTGTTAAAGCTACGGCATATCTCCCTTTCCTGAGGTGTGCTTCCAAGCTGCACTATTTTTGGCACACTACATGTGTGGATGGGCGTTGAGCCTGCTTGGTGTTAGCACACTGAAGCAACCCGGATGTAGGTTAAAGAAATGCTTAATGGGTCGGATGGAAGTTGATGGTGGCTTAGGTGGCAATATTTGTGTGCTTTCACCCTCCTGACGGGGGTGTATGCTCTCTATCACAAGCTGAAGTAAATGATTTTTGGGTGGGTTCAGGCCTCTGGTTTAATGTAGTTGAGCTACCAGAGTAGCTTCTCTCAGGTATCTTCTGTTTTTTTTGGGGGAACCATATCTTTGGAATGATAACTTCTCAGGGCATCATCCATTCAGTAGACAGTGCCGTTGGCCTTAACGTATCTGTATAATCTACTGATACCTCAGCAGTTCCTGAGCTTCCTGTGAAGAGTTGGGCAGTCTGTGGTGAATGCTGTGTACATTTTTCTCCTGAAAATCCTGCTCCAGGTGCATGTCGAACTTGTGTTCTACTTGAAAATGTGATCTGGTCAAAAGGTGTGACAGTAAGAAGATGGTTTAACTGCCTTGAGTTTCTTAGGATGGGGACCTCTGCCACACAGTGCTGTCACAGTGGCTGGGCTGATGCCTTTTAAACACGATGAGGGATGAGTTTAAGCTGCCATGAGTTAGGCAGAGAAGGACCTATGTAATCGTTCTGAAACTCCTTCCTTGGAAGGATTGAAATGTAACTTTGAGAAGTGGAGAACTTTCAAGTGTGAATTTTAAGTTGCAGATAACCTTTTTGTAACAAGCAACAACCTGCCATTGGTCTGTTACTCAGTAGTGGAAAGCATTGCTTGAAATGAAAGTTTAAAGCTGTCTTTGACTTCCCAGTTTGTCAGTTCTCTAGGCTGAACGCTGATCACACCTACTGATACAGTAACTGACAAATCCATGCAGCTTAGAGGCACTAGTGAAAATACCTGAAGCCTCTGCTTTATTGCAGGGTGTTCTAGCTTTTCACATCTTGCTGTGAAACCTTTCAGTGCTGTGAAGTCGTGAGTTTTCCAAGAGCCTGTGGTGAAGGTGGGGTGGGAAGGGAGATACTGACCCTTTGTGGCATAGCTCTAACTGGAAACGCTGAATGAACTGTAGCACTCTGAAGACCTTTTGCATCTGATCCCGCAGCAGTTCCGGAGTCCTTGGGGGTTTTAGCAGGTGCAGGTCTTTTCCCGAGCAGTTGCGTTGGTTAGCTTAAACCTCACTGGTCAGTAGTGCTTTTATTTTTCACACTTATTTTTTTTTTTTCCTTCTTGCAATCCAGTAGTGCTCACAGTCAGGTTTGGTTACTGCCTAAGGCCTCTGCAGTTTAGTCAGCAGACCGTAGTCTTAACCCCATCTTGAAAAGCACATGGTCTCTATTGCAGCACATGCCATTTAACTGGTGAGTAGGCATTCTGTTTACAGTGACATTTTCACGAGTGTCAGCTCGTACTTCAGTGACCTGAAGGTTGGTTCTCTGGCTAGGCTTGTTTGGAAATGACAGTGATGCAATCTAAGCTTTTATTGCACTAAAAGGTGAGAAGTTTGCGAGCTTATTTGCATTAACTTGGTTGAAAACTGCTAGAGCTCATTTGGAAAAGTTGATAATTCACATCTGCACTAATGCTTACATTTCTAGCACTGCAGGGAGGATCTGTTCTTTGTAACAGATGTATGAGAATGCATCAAGTGGGAACATACCTCAAGGCATGTATTACAATAAACTAATTTTTAAATTACCCTTTTTTCCTTTCTATGTTCCCGGTACCTGTGGATCGGCTCAATGGTGATTGTATCGACGAACCTTGACTGCGGAACCTTCTAAAAATATATACTTAACACACATGGACATCAACTACATATAAATGAACTGTTAATTCTGTTCCAATAGCGTCCTGAGCGCTTTGGGCAGGGAGGTGCGGGGCCTGTGGGTGGCCAGGGCCCTAGAGGAATGGGGCCTGGAACACCGACAGGATATGGTAGAGGGAGAGAAGAATATGAAGGCCCAAACAAAAAGCCCCGTTTTTAGATGTGACCTGTAGTTTCATTCCAGTTTGTTTTTTGTCTGTCTTGTTTAGACACCAACTTTTTAATTCTTGCATTTTAGTAAGAAAGCTACGTTTTTATGGATGTTAGAAACTTACTGACCTAATATTTGTAAGTGGTCTGTTTGGGCGAGTACAACTTAATTATGTAATGCAGTGTTTCAAAACAAACTTAGCTGTTTTTTTGATGTATAACGTCCCTAACTTGATGGCAGTGTACCTTGTGCCACTGAATTCCCAAAGTGTACCAACTTTTTTTTACTGTGCTTCAAATAAATAGAAAACTCAATGTAGTAACTAACTCTTCTTGCCATTCGTGGTTAAACGTACGAGGCTGAATCCCACACCTTGCGCAGTAAAAGCCAGAGTCTGGAGTAGAGGTCGGACTAGACCAGGGTGTGGAACTGCAGTGAAGAGACAGCTCTCTTCCCCTAATGCCTCTAGCTAAAGATTGGGTCAAACAGTAGCCTGACTTGCCAGTAGGTGCAGATATTCTTTTTTTGTTGGTTTGGTTTTTTTTTTTTTGAGCATTAATTGTGCTGCAATAAGAAAGCAACTCTTGCAAGTGCTGTGTGATACGATGATTAAAGCTCCGCTGCAAGCAGCGCAGTGTGTAATGAATCCCATAGTTCAGCTATGGGTAACGGGTGGTGGGATGGTAGCACTTAACCACCTTGGCAGTTACTGCTTGGAATCTTTTAAAGACTTCAAGCAGAAGACTAGCAATGGTTATTTTAAAATAAATTGATAGAATGACTTGTATTGGCTGACCTCCTAACTAAAGGAGTGCTAATGTGATATTTATATGCTCTTAAGCTGTCTGAGATTACAGGATCTGGCCTTGCTCTCCGTATTGTATACTCACCTGAAACTGCTTGGCAAAAAGACCAGAAGTGTTACTGGAGTGATTAAGGTTAACTTGCTTATGTCCTCATGCTAATTGGGTGGACTAATTTGCATAGCTCAGAATACAATCATTTGTATAATGGGGACTGCAGGAGCTATTCCTCAATCGTGTAGCTGGTGGGCAAATCCTAAAAACCTGTATGTAAAGTACAGAAATTGGCTTGCTTGCATGATGGTTATCGCTCTTTTATTATTGATGTTTGGAGATGATGCATCAAACGTAGTACCTGAATCTGGAGTTTAACAGTTAATACTACGCAGTACAAATAAACTCCCTTTAAGGTTCTTTTTGTAGAAGATCTGATGAATTCGTTAGCTTGCTGTTCATTTCGTTAAGCCCCAGAAGAATTTCAAAGTGTTCTGGACTCACTGATAAGGTAGTTGCTTTGCTTATTATTACACTCGACCAGATAAGCTGGGAACGTGACTTCCCAGTGCAGAACCACCTTGGTGTTAACGCAGGATACGTCAACCTGCTTGGCACAAAGTAGGTAACCTTGGTTTGGCTGTGCTTCACAGGATTCCCCAAGCACCCAGCATTCTGTGAGCAGCTTTAAGCTTCCAAAGATCTTTCCCATTCCTCGTGCTAAGCATTGGCTAATTCTAAATTCCTGTGCTAAATTTTCCGCTGTGGTTACAACGTCAGTGGTCGGATCGCAGTATTTCAGAGTGCAGGTGATCCCTCTTGAAGTACTCCAGTGCTGTTACTCCTTAAATTACAAAACAAAAGGCATGTTGTGAAATGCTGATGCCGGGTAACACCAACTGGGACCAGTGAGCGCACTCAATAGCGACTGAGCTTATTTGGTGGGTGCTGCTTATTCTCCCGGAAAAGCTTGGGGGTTGATAATATGCTCCAACATCGAATTGCTCTTGAGGAAATTCTGAATTGGCGGTTCCTAAACTGCAGGCCAAGGATGTGGGAGCACTTTTATTGGATACTTAGTTTAAAAATCAGCGGTACCGATGCAATTTGCTTTGTTGAAGTAGTATTAAATAATGCCCGTGGTTTCCGGAGGGTGTTCGTGGGACACCCGAAAAAGGTGGAGGTGTCTGAGATGGGGAATTCTGAACCTAAACATTAAATTAATTTTTTTTTTTTCAGTTTATTTTTCAGATTACATGTCATTCTTTATTAAAGAGATGCTGGTGCATATCCTAAAGTATGTTCTTTTGTAGTTCTGTAACTTGGAAGAGTGAAGGATGCTGATGTCCTTGTACCTTACAGAGGTTGTCTTTCGGTACCCCTGTTTTGTACGTAAGCTCCTGTTGCTGGGTATTAAAAATAGCTGAGTTGCAAAACCACGACTAGTGAATGCATTGAAAGATTTGTCAGTTCTCAAAATATCTCTGAAAGCTTGATTTGAATCTAGCCTCGTTGTAGCTGCACTGGCAGAATTTGTAAAATAAGTTCTGCTTGGAGTTGCACGTATTAAACAGGCGCATACAACTAACTAGCCAACCTCTTTTCAAGACTTTTTAAAGGTGGTGTCTTAAAAGCTGGCAAAAGTGTCAACTTGAAAATCTGATGACGTTGCTAAATGTGGGAGGCGAGAAAGTTACGTTCCTTTGATCTGTTCCTGTCAGGTTTTGGACTTTTTGGTTTTTTTTTTACATCGAATCAGATTGATATGTAATTGAACCTTTAAAACCACTTAAAGTGCCTTGTTGGTCAGACCCGGTTTTGGATGGTCTGGATCCCATGATACATTTTTATTTTTGTACTGGACTTGCAGGACATTGGCTGTTGCAATTTAGCTCACTTGATCAAAACTGAGCCCATTTTGACACTTAGATTTTTAAAAACTGCAGCATGTAGAAACCGGTATGGCTGTCCATGTATCTTCCTGCTCTCTCAGAAGTGAATACAGAATAACCTTCTGGTGTAGACACATTCCACTGCTCGTTTATACAGCTGATGAGAAACTGAAACTGCTTTTGAGATTTTGTGGTAGAAAAAAACAAAACAAAACAAAACAAAAATTCTCGGCTTCTCCTTGGCAACCATTTACTGTGGCAGCAAGTTTTTGCTGGAGCTTTGAGACTGCAATTTACACTTAAAAACTAGTGGCCTGCTACATAACTGCACTTAGCCAGCATTTCTGCAGTTCATAACTGTGAGGAACGTAGTACCACAAATGGCAATGGACATTAGGACCCGGATGTAGTATTCCTGCTTGCTCCGAGATTCTCATTGCCGACTGCGTCCAGGTAGGTAACAAGCAATATCATCTAAACTTGGTGCCTTTCTATGTAAATCTTATCCTGTGGGTATTCTGACATCACACTTCTGACTGTGGAATTACAGTGCAGCACTCTTCCATACCTGTACGTTAAGCTCGCATCAAAGCCGCGCGGGATTCGGTTCTAAGCTTTGTTCGGAGTCTATAAGCAACTCGCTGTGGTTCTTAGATGAGGAACTCCAGACCCGATTCCTTTGTGCATTCGGCTCGGCTCGTGTGGATATTTTTCTCTTAGTTCCAATGTAATGGAAGATATTCTTAGGTGAGCTTTGTGGGGAAGAGGGAATGTGATCTTCAGCTCTCTTAACTAGCCAACCAGGGTGCTCTCAGTGCCTAGAAAAGGACTGTTGCCACTCTTCTGGGGTGACCAAGCGGCCCATCTGCAGCCCATCCCTTTGTGTAGAGTCTTGGCTCGGTAGGAACCGCGTTAGTAACGGCTGCTCTAGCCTTGTGCACCACGGGATAGTCACTTGCTAACGCTGGCAGCCTTGAGGGGGAGGATTTTTGAGGACATACAAACGAGTGCTTGAATGAATATCCCCGTGGGTAGTTTCTCAGAGCCTGTTGGACGTTTCAGTTGTCTCTAACCTTGGATTGACGAGCGTGATGCATTCCTCTGCTTTTAATGGACAGCGATGAGCTGCTGTATTTCGGCCTCCTTAGAGGCATCTTGGTAGCAAAATGCTCAGTTTCCTTTTTCAGCAGTTTGGGGGACGTAATTCTAAACTCTCTGTGACCAGAAATACCGAATGTAGCGTTTCAGGATTAACGTGCTCACACTTCCAGGCATCCAGACACGCTGATCTCCAGCTCTTCTGCATTAGCTCTTCAACCTGAACTTCAGGGTCCCTTGTTTTCAGCACATGATCCAGCTCTTGTCTGACGTTCAGTTCGTTTCAGAGGTGGTGTAACGTGTTTTCCCGCTTGTTCTGCAAAGTTCTGCTTTGCATACTTGATTCTGGTGTTACTGTCACATTTTGAACCCTTCTGAGTTACCTTCCAGGCAAGACTCTTGCTGGTGACCAAGGGAACTGCTCGACAGCCTTGCCCTCTGCTGTAGCTCTCTCTCCGTGTTCCACTGAAAGCTTCAGTAGCAGCTACACCTTGAGATCATCGTAACAGGTCTTTGGTTACACCTCAAGTGAGTGTAGCCGAGCGAGTCAAGCAGTGACACCGCTTGTCACCAAGACAGTTTGGCTTTCCGTGATGGCTTACTCTTACCTGTGGACTAGAGTGGAGTAGCAAAACGGGTGGCAGTGTGTGTGCTGTCACGTAGCAGCGCTGAGTTATTAATCTTTGAACCAATGGCTCGGATCCGATTGAGTTTTTCCTGCTGTGTTCTGGATACTTGACCTGCAGGACCGTTGTGGAGGGGTTTTTGGCACATCTGCCTCGTTCTACGTACTTGAACTAGCGGGTTTTTGGCACTCTTGGAGCAAGCAGTCGGTGACTGAACCGTGGGTCTCGTGCCAGCTCTGGCTGCAGTAATGAAACTCGGTGTGGTAGCTAACTTAAAACAGCAAGTAGCGTTGTCTGCTCTAAGTCAGCCTGTAACGAGTGGGTACAAGCAATGACATTAAAAGTGCTCGCATTGTGTTTCATCTTGGTTTTACCTGTGTGTGTGAAATACACACTTTTTCTCAAAAAGCTCATCTGAAGCTCAGAAGTGTGGTGTCAGAATACATTTGCGTACCTGGCCGGCCCTCGGAGCCAGACACTGGTGCTGTCAGGAGAGAGCACAGCATAGCGTGGATGGGGGCTTTACTGTAACATTAAGCATACAAAGTGTTGATTTGCTTGCAGTTTTTCCCCCATAGCTTAAACACTGAGGCCTGTGAGTAGTTGGAGGACTCGAGCAGTACTGGGGTTGCATGTCTCTGTTAATCATTGCCAGCTGCAGTGACACGATCAGGAAGGCCAGTGTTTGGTTCCATCATGTTAAACGAGGCTCAGCATGTTGGAAAGGATGCTGTTCTGGGTAATTACTTGGCTTCTTCCACTACTAGCGAGTTTGGAATCAGCTAATTAGCTTCAGATATATATCTTTTTTTTTCCCCTCTCCATACCAGCTAGTGGGGCTGTTAAACAGCTGCTTACTGGAAAAGGCAAAAAAAAAACCCAAAGAGGGAGGATTGGCCTTCTCCCACCTCTGTCATTGCTGCTAGATAATGATTGACACGTTAGGACTTGGCTGTGCAATCCCGCAGAGGTCTGTGAACACCCCATCTCTCTAAATGTTGCTTCTGAACACCAGTACTGAAGAGCTAACTGGGGAGGGATGGGAGGAGCGTGGCTATAAACGAATCTGGAGTGTTGAAAGGATGCACAAAGATATAGTATCCCTTATGCATGGTGTTTGTTGCTTATGGCACAGAAAACCAAACCTGCATATTAGACTTCTGCTCCTGAAAGGGCCATGCTAAAACCCGGGTGGTGGGTTTGAGGCTAAACTTTGAACTTGGCCCTGCCTGGTCAGATCCTGCTGTGACCATGGTGGGATCTGCCTCCCAGCCCGAGGCGTGGACAGAAACCTTGTACTGCTGCACCCCCCGCTGCTGCCCAGGGCAGCCTTGCCCTCACCTTAGCTGTAGCGAGGGGAGTGGGGGGCTTCAGAGGGGAAGAATCTTGTGCCGAGCATTAAAGCCGTTGACTGACAGCGCTGATCCCCCCCCCCTCCTCCAGTGTCTTCCTTGGGCTTCTGAAGCGCTTGTTTAGGACTATTGACACCCCCCCCAGGGCTGTTAGGAGTCCAGGGCCATGGCACTCCATCACGAAGGGGAAGCAAGAGAGGGCAGGAGACAGCAGATAGGAGGGTAAAACAGGTGAAATTGTTAATGCCTTCACATAAGGGATAGTATACCTCTGGCTGCAATCAAACCTCATGGTACTCAGGCTGGGGATTGACGGGTTTGTGCTCAGACGAGGTGCAGTTCTTCAGCCAACTACCTTGCATATTCCTTCATCTCTTTACAAGTGTTCAGGCTAGCCTATTTCTGCCCCTTATTCTTAAATTTCCCCCCTCGTAACTAATCAGTCCATGTATGTTAAAAACCTTATTTTTAAGTTAGTTTTGAAATGGTCAGAGTTTGTTGCGTGCGACTCTACTAACTTCACTCCTTACCCTTTAGGTGAAGATGAAGGCTGAGTGAAGCTGGGGTGCTCATCCAGGGGAAGTAAGTATCCCTTCTGCTCGTGTTTTGGGCAGGTGAAGCAGTACAGGTTTCTGCACACCTGATGTTCTGTCACTGGGTACCTGGAAACTGGAGAATTTGGGGGAATTTGGTGTCTGGGAAACGTGCGGGGTGGGAACCGAGAACCTGCTGTCGGAGTGTTGGGGGGTAACACCCCGCTGGGCTCGGTATCGTGGCAGCAGTGGTTAAAAATAGCTTCTGAGCTGTGGGTCTGCACAAAAGACTTCAAAACCACCCTGAGTCTGACTTGTTGGGTGTCTTTGCAGTTGAGGAGCCGAGCATGAGCACATCCAGCAGGGTGCCCAGGCGCGTGTGCGGAGGGACCAAGGGGACGGTGCGCAGGTGAGTGGCCCCCGTGAGCTGTTGTGTACTTAACTGCCTGAAGTTTTGCCTGTGACTCATCTCAGTTTCATGTGAAACCCGTGAATCTTTCTTCTGTTGAAGCCCAAGGGGTTGTTTGAGGCTTTTCAGCCCCTGTGCTGCGAAACAGACTCCTGAATGCTGGGGGCAGGGGGCAAACAAGAAAGAACCGTTTCTGCATTCAGGCCTCCAGCGAAGCAGGGGGTGACTGTCAGCAAGGGAACAGGGGGAACAAGAGAGCAGCAGCTGCTTCTCAAACGTCAGCCTGACTGAAAATTGTTTAAAAAGCTGCTTTTCTGAAATGCTTTGATGAACGTTGGGCTTTCAGAATGACCTGGAAGCTGAATTGGCGAGTACAAGAGCGCAAGCAGGGAAATAGATTACCTTGCAGAGCTGGATTTAATGATGTTTTCCCTCTAATTTACCACTAAAACTACAAGGTGGGGGGGGAACATAAGATACTTTAAATCTTGGGTGAGGAGCAATGTGCAAAGTACCTTAACTCAGGAGTGGTGGGTGAGTAAGGGCTTGGATAAGCTTGAACCTGTGACATTCCCTGGGTGAATTCCTGATGGATTGTGTGTAATTTTGTCCCTGCTGCTCTTGTTTCTGGGGTAGTAAAACACAAACCCGTTGCCCACCCTGGGACTGGGAGTACTGGTGATGTAGTCCTGAGTCTGGTGTGATGATTTGGGATGCTGGAGGACGCCTGGTGGGTGTGAGATCTGTGCCTGGTATCTTGCTGTTCTTGCTCACTGTGTGCTTTGCCCTTGCAGCAGGAGCTGGAGTCTGAGCGTGGGGAAGAGGAGCCAGGAACCTACCATTTCTTACAAATAAAATCCTTGAATGTTTATTTATTTATAAAAAAAAATGACTGGTGGTGTGTTGCAGAGTGTGTTCAGTGAGTAAGCAGTCTCTTGGTGTGAAGCAGGGTGGGTGGATGAGGCCCCTGGCTGCAGGAGGGACATGGAGCCTGTCCTGCTCTGCACCCCCACAAGTGTGGGGGGGGAGAACCCTTCATAATGGGTGAAAACCTGACTGTTTTCACACCCAGGGCAGTGAATTGTCCTGCTGCCCTTGGGCTTCCCCTTGTAGTTGAAAGGCTCCAGCCAGAGGAGGTTCTGTGGTTCCTCCAGGGCTGGTTTGGGTGGCTTTGGTGGCTTTTGTCTCAGCTCCTGCAGGATTGTGCAGCCTTTCCTGTTACTCTCCAGTAACCTCTGCTCCTTTCCCTTCCACTGGTGCAGCAGCACCTGCTTCCTCTGTGGAACTTCCAGCCTTGGATGTGATTCCAGCCTTCCCTTCCCACACCTCCCCTCTAGAAACCCCTTTTGGTCTTCTTTTGAGGGGGGCAGAGAATGGCAAAAAGTCTCCTTCCCCCCCCTAATTTTTGGTGCTGACCCTTGTCATCCCCTGGTGGGTGCCTGGTCTCCCCATTTCTGCTGGAGGTCCCCTTACTCTTAAGGAGTGCCCATAATTAAAATAACGAGGGGGTGGGGGCAGAGCCGAGGTGCCACATGGAGGGGGGGG
>VZTM01026480.1:339477-373107 GCA_013400555.1 Jacana jacana
GGCAACTTCATGGCTTAACGGCGGCGACCGGGTGAGTAGGGCGGGGGGGGGGGGTGGTGGTGGGAGTGTTGGTGGTGTCAGGAGAAAGGGCTGCCGGCTGGGAGGGGAGCGGGCCTGGCTCTGTGCAGGGGGAGGGTCCGTGCCTTGCAGACCCCCTCTCTCCCGGGAGAGCTCCGCTTTGTGCCCAGCGGATGCTCCCGAGGGGGAAGGAGCTGAGTCCCCCCCCAGCCCGGGCAGAGCGGGAGCGCCCCCTCCCCCGGCAGCCCACACCCCCGCGGGAGCCGCTCCTAACCCTTTCCTGGCCGAGTCTTCCTCCCTGGCAGCCACCTCCTTGTCTCGGTGTGCGGCGTATAGCTCCCGGCCAGCCCCCGCCCAGACGAGCCTCGGCGCAGCCTTGGAGCTCTCCCGGCCGGGACAGGGAGCTCCCAGCCCAGAGGTCTCTCCCCAGTTTCCCTTCAGCCCTGCACTGGGCCGGGGGCTGCACGTCTTGGGGCAGCGTGTGCTGGGGCTGTGTGTGCTGAGTCGCAGCCTGGGCTGTGCCTGAGCTGAGCTCACCCGTGAGGTGGGTGGTGGGCTCAGCCCTGGGGACACGGTGGGCTCAGGACGAGGGAGGTGACACACCGTTGGCTCCTGGCCCACTCACTGTGCGGCCTGTCCCCAAGCCATGCAGTGTAGGGGTCCGTGGCCGGCTGCAGGGGCAAGGAGGGAGAGGGCTGTGCACAGGGGGAGGTTGGCTGCATGCTCAGAGCTGAAGGGACACCCTGGCATTGTCTGAGACCTCGTGGGGTGGGTGTTCATTTGCCGGCTCATTGGATCCCGGGGGGCTTTTCCTGCCCCATGGCAGAGCAGGGTGTCTGTGCTGAGTGTGTGTGCAAGGGGTCCCCTCTGTGTTGTGAGTGTGTTGGCCCATGGGTGGAGGTGGGGAGCCCCGGTTCTGCCTGCCTGCCAGACGGCCCCGCTGCCAGTGAGTGGCACAGCCGGTGCTGGCATCTGTGTTTCCAGCCCTGCCTGTCTTTGGTTCACTCCCTGACACAGTGACAGTGGCAGTCAGGTCCCTCTGTACCTCTCCATGGTTTTCCCCCACCACCTTACTTCTCCATGAGTAGAACCTCTGATCTCTATTCTGTTTTCTTGGAGGGGAAACTGAGGCAGGAGGGAGGGAAGTAGCAGAGCTCTCACCTGATCCCTGTCATCCTCAGGCTCGGTCCCACGCCTCACCTCGGGTTGTTTTTTCCTGCCAAGTGATGCCAAGAGCCGGGGGGAAGCGAGGGCATCCCGGGACACAGCCCAGGGCTGTGTCTTCCCCGGGGCCCTGGAGCCGCCCGGCTCCTCCTGCCGCCGCCTGGCGCGTCCCTGGCCCGGGGCTGCGNCCCCCACACCGCGTGTCCGGACGGGACAACGGGCAGCGCGTCCCGACCCCTGGGTCCCCCCGGGGGTGCGATGGGCGCGTTGGGGATCGGGGTCCCCCCAACTTCCCTGGGGACGCCCCGGCCCGCCCCGGCCTTTGATGTGCGGCAGCTCCAGACAGGGCTGGCGGGAAGGGTGATGCGTGGCCGTGGCTGCCACCCCACGCCCTGGCTTTCAGGCTGGGCACGGCGTGTTGCCGCCGGGCACCGCAGATTGTCCCGTTGCACAGGTCGGACGGGGACTGGGCGCCACGAGTCGGGCTGGAGAGCGGGGCAGGGCAGAGCAGGCCACCTGGGGACATGGGCCACCAAGGCTCCATAACACCCTGCCGGATTTGGGGCAGGATGGAGAGGTGCTGCTGTCTCTGCTCAGTGCACCCAGGTGGGTGTGGGGTGGCCGATGTGGCATCCCCGGGGTAGCAATTCTGACTGGGGACATTGTGCCCACCCCTGTGCCTGGAGCTGTGTCCCCAATCATGGTGCTGGTGTCAGTGCTCCCAGCACAAAATGTCAAACCATGCAAATGAGGCTGCAGGAGCGGCTGATTGAAGGGCCCTGCCCCGCCTTGGAGTTGCAATCAAATATGCAAATGGCTCCCGAGGAGGCTAGTGAAGGCTATTAATAGCGGGGGATGAGGCTGTGAGAAAGCACGGTGTTCCTTGAGAGGATGAAGCTGGGGGCTGAGCTTGCTCAGCTTGTCCCTCTGCCCCATGTGTGCCACCCAGGCTGGCACCTGCCTCTCTGCTGAAGCCCTAGATGGGGTGTTGGGTGGTCCCCGTGGGGAGCCCATGGACACAGGTATCGCTTTGGCCACCATGACCCTTTGCAGGGCGGGTGCTGCCTGAGTGCCTGCACTCCTGCCCGGCATCCGGTGGGAATGGTGCGTGTCTCCACGTCAAACAGGCAGGAAACCCTGCGGGAAAGTCACATTTGCTGAAAATGCTGGGCTGAGATTTTCCCCTTGGGGAGTCTAACCTCAAACAAGGAGAAATTAGGTACCTGGGGGCACCTGGGTGCTGCTGGGGGTGGGTTGCTGTGCCTTGGTCTGACAGGGGGAGCTTGGCCTGGTGCAGGCATCCCCATTTCAGTGCAAGGAAGGGGCTGAGGAGGGCTCCTCCCAGCCCCCCCCATCATTCACGCTCTGCTTTCATCTCCCCTTCTCTTGTCTTATTTCCTTCCGTTGCCATCAAAGCAGAGGATGTCCCTCTCCTGCCAGCTCCGGTGTGAGCATGAGGTGGGTTCCCATGGTGTCACTGGTGGGGACTAAGCTGTCTCCAGCTGGTGCTGGGGGCTCTGTGTGCCTGGGGCCCCACCACAGCCCTTCTGTCTGGTCTCACGGGTTTGGGGAGCCAGGAAGCACCTGACCTTTCCTTTTTAGAGAACTGTGGAAGTAAGGCTGGAGACAACAGTAACTAGTTATTTAAAATCTGAAACTGGAATAATTAGCCCAATTAACAGTCTCAGGTGACATCTTATTCCATTTGATAAGGCCTGAGGAAGAAGGAAATTAATTAACCTGTCATCCTGACATTTGTAGGTCACGGCTGGCTCCTCGTGCCCGTCCAGGTGGCACCGGGGATGGTTTGGGGGTGCCCATCCTGCTTGGTGCAAGGGGTCTACATCTTTTGGGGGGCCTGGGTGCAGGGAGGGGCCAGGGGCTGTGGATGAGCCCAGGCACCAGCCAGGGGAGACTGAGTTGGGGGAGAGAAGGTGCCCTGGTCCAAGGCCAGGGTGATGGGCAGGGGGCTTGGGCTTGGTGTCCCCTGGGGATGCCATCAGTGCAGGTTTGTTAGCGAGGCCGCAGCTGTAGGCCTTTAAGGTTGCTGTGGAAACGGTGCTGCTCGTTGCTGGGAGGAGCCTCCTGCTTCCCAGGCAGCCCCCCTCACTGCTGTGGGAGGGGGACCCCACCCCGGACACCTGGGCCCTGCAAACCCCTGTGTCTGGGGAGGGAGATGGCGAGGCCACGGCTGTGCAGACGCAGGCAGGTGGCACTGGCTTTGCAACTCCCCATGGACCTCTAGCATGGACCCCCTGAGCTTATTCTTGGCATGGCCAATGGTGCCAGGCAGGGCTGCACACGCATGCACACGCATGGACACGCATGCATCCCTGTGCAGAACTGGGTGCCAGCATGCACGCCTCCCTGGGCTGCAAAGCCATGCCCCTGCACCCCCTGGGGACCGTGTCCTCACAGCCCTGCTGGCACATGGCTGTGCACGCTGCTGGCAGGGGGGTGTGTGCCCAGATACCTGCCTGCACCCCAGCCTGGCACCAGGACCACGGTGCTTGCCCTCCCTGGCGTGGGGACCACGGGGTGCAGAGCGTGCCGAGGCAGAGCCCTCGGCTTGCAGCCCCCCGGCTGGCTCAGTGGGGCCTCGGTGCCACTCGCAGCTCTTAGAGTTTTAATGAGGTAAATTGTATAAAAAGCTCCATTTGCCCTAAATGCCCATCCCTGCGTGAAGCTGCTGCGGCGCAGCCCGGGCCCAACCCCGGGAGCTGGGCAGGGGGCTGCGGGGCTGGGCACACGTGCCCGGGCTGAGCACGTGGCAGCGGCAGGAGGAGGAGGACGAAGGCGTTTTAGCACATTTGCAATCATTTCCCTCCTTCCCCCCCCTCCTCCTCCCCGCAAGTTTACAGCTTACCTCAGCGCCTTATCAGCCTCCAATCTCATTAAATCAGGCAAATTGTAGCATCTGATATTTTATGGAGATTAAGGTGCGCGCCCAGACTCTATAATTATGGGCAAAGATGTATTTACAATACCTTGTTGCTAGTAAACAAAAAATAACTTCAGAGCAAAGTGCTTTTACAGGGGAATAAATCTGCCGGTAGAGCCCCGCTGTGCCACGCGGTGGGGAGATGGCAGTGCTGCCCAGGGCAGGGGGGGCATCGTGAGGGGACGTGCTGGGGGGCCATTTGGGGATGTCCCTGCTCCCCTGTGGCTGCTCTGGTTCCCGTGTGCTGGGGCCACCCCCAGGCTGGTGCCCTGTGCCTGGGTCTCTCGGTGCCCTGTGCCTGGGTGTCTNCCTGTGCCTGAGTCTCTCAGTGCCCTGTGCCTGGGTCTCTTGGTACCTGGGTCTCTCGATGCCCTGTGCCTGGGTCTCTTAGTGCCCTGTGCCTGGGTCTCTCGGTGCCCCGTGCCTGCGTGTCTCGGTGCCCTCTGGCACCCACCCCTCTGGCTGTGGCTCTGCCAGGGTGGGGGATTTCCACTCTGGAGATCTCCCCGTGTCCCCGCTGACGCAGGGCTGGGATTTATCACCACAAGCCTGCGAGCTCTGGCAGCGGCAGCTCCTTGCCCCTCGATTTTTCACCGCGGTGGGAGCGCTGCGGATTACCGATGCGGTGATGCTGGTTTATTGCTGCCTGAAGTGGATTTATCAGCACGGTGGGGCCCGGGCTCGCTGCCGGTGTAAATCACTGCATTGTGGCTGGCAGGAGCACGGTGGCTGCCCCCCTCACTGGGCCAGGGCATTCCAGCCTCCCTGGGGGTTTTTGTGGCCAGGTTTCCCGTGGGATCGTACCCTGCACACCCTGACTTGGCTGCTGGGGTGGCCATTCCTGCCCCGGCTCACTCTCCTGCTCGCTGAAATGAGAATAAAATGGTGATAATGCTGCAGACGTCCTCTGGAAAGGGCTCTGAGGCAGATGAAAAGCCCTACTTAAGAGTGAGGCCATTATTATTAATAACTTGGAGCGAGGCTGTAAATTCAGCCGACACAGCTATTATGGGAAATGAACCTGCTCCCGTACCGCATCCAAGGCTGCTCGGGTGCAGGATGGGGACGGGAGAGGGGGGCTAGATGGCCGTGTGGCTGCTGGCTGGGTCATGGCCACAGCCTTTGGGGCAGCGTGACCAGCAGGGCCAAAACCCTCTCGGCAGGCACCAGCTCCATCTGAGCTCCCTGGGACAATTTCTTGGCTTTTCCTGGAAGTTCAGAGGTGTGCAGGAGGGGTCTTGGGGCACAGGTCTTCCCCCTCCAAGCAGGAAAGGGTGTAGTTGAGGTTTGCAACAAGGCTGAGGCCTGGTTGAAACTCAGGACAGGATTGCAAGCATCATGGCAGGGGCTGGCACAAGGGCTAGGTGCAGGGAGAGGGGCTGTGATGCTGCAGGGGGCGTAGGGCTGGGCAGGACCTGCTGTGGCTGTCCTGGCACAGCCTGGCTGTGCCCATCAGGGGAGCATCTGCAGGAATATGACACCTTGGCAAAGGTTACATTAAAATAAAAATAACCCGGTGCCGTTTGTCACCCAGCGCCTGCAGCCAGGTCAGCAAAAGTCAAAGAGCTGCCGTGGCTCCCGGTCCATGGGGATACCTTCACCGCTGGCATTGCCACCCCATGAATGGGGCTGCCCTGGGGTCGGCAGGGTGTGGGTACCCAGGATGGCAGAGCTGGCTGTGGGTCTGGGCATGGGGTCCTGCGGGGACATGGGGTGCTCATAGTGCTGCCTGCGCCCGGCTCGGGATCTTCTGCAGGGGAACGAGCTTTGATATAAATATCTTTTTGCTCAGCACACGACCTACTTTCCAGACAATGCCATTAGCCTCCCGACTCCCTCATTCATCTTCTGCCATCCTCCCCCAGCCCGCCCCACAGCAGCGCCAGCGCTGCACACCCGGCCATGGTGTGGCGAGGCAGGATGGGGACCCCTGCGCTGGGGCTCGGGGCCAACTAGCAGCCCCATAGCTGGGGGCGGGGGGGGCTCTTGCTGTCTGGCCCCTGCTCTGGCCTTGCAGGGGGTGGCCAGGTCCTCTTTGGGGTTTCTCCACCCCATTCTAGAGGGTGCTCAGTTCTGTCATCCCTTCCCGCTGCCCTGTTCCCTGGCACGGTCTGCGCTCTGGCTGGCAGACAGCATCGTCCAGGGAGAGCCTTGATGAGGACATCCTCATCGGGGCAGGGGGGGAGCGTGGTAAAGCAGGCAGCAGCCAAGCACTGGCTCTGGGTTGGCCCACAGGCAGCGTGTGGGGGCCCAAGCCCCCCCCAAGCATCCCTGGCGCTGGGACCACACACGTGGCTCATCTGGGGACGGTCCCTTGGGAGCTCCCACGTGGCGACAGAGGCTGTGCCACGCAGTTGGCAGCCAGTGCGCGGCTGGTGGGATTAGGGGCAGGGTGGGCAGAGAGTGCCCAGTGCCACGGGCATGGGGCTGCATGGCCCCTGGTGACAACCCTGGCATCAGTTTTCCCCTGAGGGCTGGAAATGCCTCCCCAGGAAGGCAGCCCCTGGGCCCACCGCCCGCACACCTCCACGTGCCCTGGGGCTGAGCCCCGCTCCTCCCCTGCAGCTAAAATTAAATATTCAATTTGTATGGCTGGTAAATCCTGCAAATCTCTTTTATCTCTAAGCTCTTGTAGCAGGAATATCGGTGGTGTAATCTCTGTGGGGGCCCGTCCCGCCACCCTTTTGCAGCTCCCCAGTTGGGACTATGGTCCACTTTCCCCCATGTCCCTCCTTGGGATGCTCTGGGGGCTGGTGGCAGAGCGGGACCCCAGTGCCTGTGGCAGAGCACCCCATGGCACCAGCGCTAACTGCTGCGGGGGCGAGGGCATGCGCCGTCCCCACGTTGTGTGTGATGGAGATGCCAGTGCCTGGATGACCAACATGGTCCCACCAAAGTGCTTCCTTCCCATCCCCACCATGCTCTCTGCTCACCAGCCGTGTACCCCCGCCTCGCTCTGCCCCCGCTCCAGGCCTGAGCTAAGAGCATTGTGCAGAATTATGTATTTAAATATTTAGGTTTTCATCAGCTTTGCAAATTAAGCCCATCCATTAAAGCGGCAGTTTGGGCTCTCCACTGGTGAGTTGGGCTCGCTGTGCCTGTCCCAGCCCCAGTGCCGGGGGACCCCGGGGGTGGGATCCAGCCTGGGAATGGGGCACGGTGACCCGGAGCATCCCTGCCCGTGCAGGGACTGTGAGCTCTTCATCCCTGCCATTCCCAGGTCCTGCTTGCTGGAAACCTCGGCCCCTGCACCCCTGCTGTGGGAAGAGCCATGGGATGGGGCGGTGTCGTGAAGGGAACTGGTTGGGGCTGGTGTTCTTTGAGGTCGGAGTGGAGCGTGTTGTGTGCTGGGGACAGCGGGGTGCGGAGAAACGCCGGTGGGAGGCGAGAGCCCTGGCAGAGCCAAGTGCTCAGCGGGAGCAGGGCCAGGGATGGAGGGGCTCGGCGGGGATGGGCAGGGGATGGCCAGAGCTCGTCACCGCTGCCAGGCGCAGCTCTAACACCGTGCCACCCCGAGATCACCAAAGCAGCTTTGGAGCGATCCCCGGCTTAAGTCATTACACCGGGTGGCCCAGGAGATAAGTGGCTTTTTAAGGCCAGACAGCTTGGCCCATCCTGCTGCGGAGCAGGCTGTGTGCGGGTGGGGAGGGTGAAAGGGAAGGGGAAAATGGGGTTCACCCAGCATTGCTTCCAGTTGGGAGCCCTGGCATAGCTGGCAGCACCTGGGGGGGCTGCCATGGCCCCCAGAATCCTGGAAAGGGTCCTCTGGCAGAGGCAGGTCTAACTCCTGGGAGATGCCCACAGCTCACCGCCTGCCTCAGGGCTCTGCTGGGCACTGGAACAAGGTGCCCGATGGGGATGTGGGCAGAGCCAGCCCCCATGATGATCATGGCATGGGGGGATGCTCCTGCTCATCCCTTCCCATTGCTGCAGGTGAGCATTGGTTACATTGGTCTGGTGTCAGCTCTCCGTCCCGCTCAGCTCCCCAGGGTCACCTGCACGTCCCCCTGTTCCATCAAGTGCCAGAGGGGCACTGGGGGAGTGTGCCGGCTGCTGCCAGCCCCTGGCAGCGTGGGCAGATGTCGACTGCGTCTGTAGGAGGGAAGATGTCTGTGGACATAACTGGTGATGGGTGCTCATCCGTGCGGCACAGCACCCATGAACACTGCTCCAGCTGGCACGGGCTGGGGTCCCCGGGGCCCTGTCTGGCCTGGGGGTCCCTCTGGGGGGGGTTTCCTGATTCAGTTGGGTGGATTCCTGTTGTTCTGGCTGTGGGGTCCCACCTCTGGCAGCTGGCTCCTCTTGTGCCGTGTCCCAGCTCCCGTGGGCAGGATAAACATCGCTGGGGGGCTGGAGGTGCCTGTACCTTGGGGAAGGTCATCCTTGGCCAGTCCTGCCTCTACCTGTGCCCACCTGGGGATGGCATGACCTCTTCTCCGTGCCATCTTTCCTTCTTGGCCAATTTCTTTGTGGGTTCTGGATGCTGGTTGGCCACTCCCAACTTGTAGATGGCTTTTGAAGAAGTGGTTCCTCCACCAAGATCCAGGTATGGGCTTTGCAGGGATGGAGCACCAGGCTCTCTTCTCTGGGATGCTCTGGCTCCCTCCAGCTCCAGGATGCTCTGACTTCCTTGCATGCCCTGGCACAGGACGACGGCTCTTTCCCTGGGGGACTCAGCTCTGTGGGGACCAAGGTGTCCAGGCAGGCAGTGCTGGGCTGTGCATGCTGTGCAGGGCAGGGGGTCCTGCTTCCCCCGAGGCGATGGTGGCCGGAGTCACCTGCCTTGCAGCGGGGAGTCCCGGTGCTGGCGGCCGTGCCGGGATCCCTGGCAGCCGGGACGCATCGCAGTCGTATTTCCTCGCTCTGCTCCAGGAGTAATTGCTCAGATGGGGACTTGGGGCAACTCCCATCCCTCTCCTGGCATGGTAATGAGTCAAGAAGACTCAAAGACAAATGGCTCATTAAGAAGCAGTGCTGCATTGCAGGATTTTTCATCCCACCAACCGCTGCATCAGCAGAGGCAGCACCTCTCGCGCTCGCTCTCCCCAGCCCTGGAGAAGGAGCTGTCAGGCAGCCGGTGCCAAAATTAATCATGTGCCTAAATTAATCATGTGCCTAATAACCTGCCCCTCCCATCGAATGGCACGTCCTCAGCCTCCCCGAGCATGGAGTGGGGTGGCAGCACTGGGCAGTGTCCAGGAGCACTTCCCTGGGGCACTGTGGTGTCCGGGAAGTGTCCCTGCTTGGTGAGGAGGGATATGCTGGGGCAGGGCTGAGCCAGGGGAGATGCCCCCTGGCATTGGGAAGCCAGGGACCCCTAGCCCAGCTCCGTCAAGGTGTCTGCTGGCCATGCTGGGCAGCACGATGCTGCCAGCCCCTCTTAGGGACCACAGTAAATGCTTCTTGCTCTGCTCACGTTCGCAATTCTTCAGCTGGTGTTTGTGCTTTATGACTTTTTAAAAAATAATCTCACCTCATCCCTGATCTACAGCGGTGGATGGTTGGTTCCTGCCCCTCACAACCTTCTCCAGGCAGCGCCTGTTTGGTTTTCTTTTGTTAATAGATTAGTTTTCCTGATTGTATTGAGCACATTTGCTGCCACCTTTGCATCCTGCTCACCCCTTTTTCCCTTTCCCCTTTGCNCCTGCTGATGAACCTCTCCCTGACAACACTCTTCCCCACCTGACACAGCTAATGAACCATCCCTGAGCTGCTTTCAGCTAATTCAACTTTTAAGAAAATAATGACTCTGCGCAGAATTATGCACTAAATTAGGCGATCTCTTACTAAGCCCCTCTTTTATTTATTTATTTATTTATTTATTTTGTATTCCGGGCTGAGTAAATTTTACTAATACAGCCTAATAAAATAACAGAGCAATTAGTAATAAAATGAAATGTTTGCTTTCCACAATCCTTCTCGCTTACAACGAGTTGGGAGTAAGTAAATAGACTAAGAGCGTGGTGGAAACGACCCGGTGGTATTCCATATTTATTTTCTTCCGACAACCGTAGATCAAATTTGCTCAGCTCCTAAGTGGGAAGACCACTTTCTTTTCTTTATTTTTATTATTATTTTCTTTTTTTTATTATTATTTTCTTTCTTTTTTTTCCCTTTTTTTAAGATTTTCTTTTATTTTTTCCCCCAGGCTCCGGCCTGCGCGCGGTGCCGGGCGCTCACGCTGCGTGTTTGTTCTCTCCTGCTTTCATCCCCAGCCATAAAGCTCCCCAGCAGGACCCGGCGCTGGCAAAAACCTGGTGCTAATTTGCAAAGCAGAACGGGCCGAGCTCGTGCCTCTGCCGGGCTGGCGGCCGGGAGAAAGAAATCCCTTTGCTCCCGCCGGAAAGCTGGGGTGGCGGGAGGAGGCTTTGTGGAGCATATGGCCGGCTCCAGAGCAAATCAAAGTCAATGGCAAGGTGGCCGCTGGGCCGGCTCCGGCACCCGCTGGCAGGGAATTGCATAAGAGGATGGGGCTGGGGATGGTTTTGGGGCTAAGCTGGGCAAAACACGTGTCTGCGGCCGTGCGGAGCCCTCCCCATCGCTATCGGTGCAGGCAGCGCTGCCTATGGGGTGGCCTCAGGGGAGGAGGGAGGGCTGAGCTGCTAAAAAAATTCACAGGGAGTGGGGTCAGGTTGTTTTTTGGGGAGGAACACCCTTGTTCTTCCTCCCTGCCCTTCATCCCCCCTTGTGTTGCTCCCCCAGAGCCTGCCGCCCCCAGGAGACACAGTGTGGAGGAGCCGCCGCTGCCCGGGGCCATGAGGACAGCATCCCCCTGAGCGCCGGGCGGTAAGTGCCACCCATGGGCTTTGCTGGGACTTTGGCACACACTGCCCACCGTGGGGGCTGCTTGGGAAGGGTGGGGGGCCGGGACTCCCTGGGAATGGGGCCTCCAACCCCAGCTCTTGGGGTTTGACCTGGAAATCTTGGAAACTCCAGCTTCACCCAGTGCCAGGGCGGTTTGCTGGGAAGCAGAACCATCTCTGCTGGGTGCCCCTATGGGAAATTAAGCAAAGGGGCTGAATTTTGGCCTGGCCCACAGCATGGGGGGACTATGGGCCCCTCTCCTCCCTGTGCTGACCCTCATGGGAGGGAGAGATGTGGCGGGAACACGCGTCAGAGGGAAGGTGGCAGAGGGGGGAATTGCTGGTGGGAGTTTCTCCAGGCTTTGGATGCAATAAAGGCAAGAAGTGAGCTATTTGTAATGGTAATTACACTCTTCCAGTTTATCCTAGCACATAATTGTGTGGGCGGTAGGTTCCCACTGGTGGTAATTACCCTGGTGTTAAATGGCACAAAATTCAGCCGGGCTGGGTTTTTCCCCCCATTTTGAGTCTGAGGTTCGGTCTCGCACGTCCCCTCCTTCCCGAGGGCCGCGCAGCGTGAGCCATCGTGAGTTCGATGCAGTTCTGGCTCTTGGCTGCTCTGTCTGCCCCTGAGCCACGCTCCATCCCGCTCCCCCTGCCCCACACCCAGCCCCCTACCTGCCCTCCCCACCCTGGAGCGGGGAGAGGAGTGTGCTCGATGGCTTCTCCTACCCTCTGCATGTGGCCATCCCTGGTGGCACATGGGGATGTGGACCTTTGGCCTGTGCTGAGACCCACAGGATTGCTCCTGACCCCTTCCCTATCCCCAAGGTGCCCATGGCGGGACCAGTGGTCCCTGGACAGGCTGCAGGCATCTGCGTGGCTTTGGCGAGCTGGTGCTGGCTGGGGCATAGCATCCTTCACACAGCATGTCCCCATCCTTCACCATAGTGTGTCCCCATCCTCTGCCATGGCATGTCCCCATTCTCTGTCCTGTCCTGCACCCCGTGGCTGCGGGAGAGCTGCGGTGAAGCCTCACTGGTGCAGCAGTGGAGCCCAGCTTTGTGTAATTCCTCCACCAGCGGAGCACAAAAGCCCGCCGGGCTGGTGGTGACGGGCTGCTCAGCTATTTTGACTCTTTCTTCCCGCTGCAGCAGCAATATTTGGATCAGCTGAGAGCCGAGAGCTTCCCTCCCTGAGCAGGAGGTGATGGCTCAACCTGTGAAGGCAGAGCTAGGGCTGGGAGGAGCCTGTCTGTCTGTCTGTCTGTCCGTCCAGCCATGGCAGTGGAGACAGCCCCCTCCCACACTGCTGTGCCCTCTCCTTGTAGCAGCTCTCCTGGGAGGGGGGGGAGGCAGTTCTTTTTTGTAAGAGGCTGCAGCATCCTTCTGTTAAGATGCAGCAATTAAGGAGCCTCGTTAGAGCAGGAGTGTGATTGTGAGGGCGGGAGAGGGGGGAAGAGGCGCAGGACCCAGCCATCCAGCCTTGAAGCTGGGGAGGAAGAAGGCGGTGGCAGTGGCTTATTAGGGCAGACGCGTTCCCCGGGCGCTGCCGTGGCCCTGTCTGCTGCTCGCCGCCAACACTCGCCTCGTCACCCACCCCTGGGACCCCCAGCCCCACTCTGCTCCTGGCGCTCCTCGGGCATGCGGCCCCTCCACCCCCCTGCATCCTCAGCCCTCCCAGCATCCCTCATTTCCACCCCAGTATGTCCCACAGACCCCCTGTACCACGCAGACCCTCCCACGGTCACTTTCCCCCGCAGCCGGTCGCAGGGACGGGCTGCCCCACAGCACCCTGCCCAAATGTGATAACAGGAGCGGTAATGATGCCTGTTAATTACCCAAGCTACACTGGAGAATAAGTAATTACCTCATTTACAGTCATACCGAAGGTAGAGCCTTTGAGGGACCATGAGGAAGACAAACCTCTGTGGGTGTGCACGGCCCCACTGCTCCGGTGTCCCAGCAGACAGTGCGGGGCTCAGCCCAGTTCGACGCCATCCATCCTCCTGCTTCCATGTGGGGATGCCCTGCACGCTGCACAGCTGCTTCTGCTGCCTGGCTCTCCGTCTGTGGGGCCAGTGGGGCTGTGTGGGCTGGTGGGATGGCTGGTGGTGGGTCTCCATCCGCAGCTAGGCACAGCAGCCGGGGCTGTGCGAGGAGGATGGGCTGGATGGAGACATCAGAGCGCGGCCCCCCCCGCACCCCGCGGCAGCTCATTAGCAGCTCTGTGAATCGCAACGGCTGAAAAACTCAGCCAGAACCGCTTTCCTAATGCAGAAACACTTCATAATATTTGGTGTTGGAGAAGAAAACAAGTTTCTGATGATGGCAGCGTGTCCTCCCTCGCCGTCTGCAGGCCCTGCGCTGCCTGCATTGCTGCCGGTGGTGCCTCCTCTTTCCCATCCCTACCCTTGCATTGCCTTCTCCCAGCAGCCGAGCCAGGGGTGACCCTGGCTGCCTGGTCCCAGTGCCGTGACCCCCTCATCCCATGGAGAAGCAGGTTTTTGGCACCCCAGCCTGTCTTTGCAGAGGCTCAGCTGGGGCCAAATCCTGTCCTGGGAGCTTCCCATCACCCTCAGTCTGTTCCTGCGGGGTGGTCCCAATGTTTTGCCAGCCAGGGGAGAGGGCACGGAGGGGAGCGTGATGCCATGCCTGTCCCTGTCCCCACAGGTGAGCCCGCAGGGACAACCCTGCAGGATGNTTCCCGAGGATGCACCACGCGCAGCAGCCCTACGACTCCTGCGACGAATGCATGGCGACCGCCCACCCCGCCAGCAAGATCAACCGCCTGCCCCCCACGCTGCTGGACCAGTTCGAGAAGCAGCTGCCGCTGCACCACGACGGCTTCCACACGCTGCAGTACCCGCGGGCCGGCGGCGCCGAGCCCCGCAGCGAGAGCCCCAGCCGCATCCGCCACCTCGTCCACTCCGTCCAGAAGCTCTTCGCCAAGTCCCACTCCCTAGAGGCGCCGGCCAAGCGGGACTACAACGGCACCAAGATGGACGGCCGCGGGGACGGATACCACCACCACCATCACCACCACCATCNGAGGGGAGCGTGATGCCATGCCTGTCCCTGTCCCCACAGGTGAGCCCGCAGGGACAACCCTGCAGGATGTCGAGGCTATGGGGCGGGTGCTGACACCATGAAGGGCTACCATGGGGAGCGTAGCCAGGCACAGCCCTCCTCCGGCCACCGCTGCCGCTGCATCCCAGAGGACTGCGAGCATCCCGCCAACTACGTCCANGCTTCCACACGCTGCAGTACCCGCGGGCCGGCGGCGCCGAGCCCCGCAGCGAGAGCCCCAGCCGCATCCGCCACCTCGTCCACTCCGTCCAGAAGCTCTTCGCCAAGTCCCACTCCCTAGAGGCGCCGGCCAAGCGGGACTACAACGGCACCAAGATGGACGGCCGCGGGGACGGCTACCACCACCACCATCACCACCACCATCACCACCACCACCACCAGTCCCGCCACGGCAAGCGCAGCAAGAGCAAGGACCGCAAGGTGGACTCCCGGCACCGGTCCAAGATGATGGGCTGGTGGAGCTCCGACGACAACCTGGACAGCGACAGCAGCTACATGGTGTCCAGCCGGCACGCCGCCGACCAGGCCACCCAGTACTGCGTGGACGCTCCCGAAAGTGCCTTCAGAGACTTGACCTTGAAGAGTCTAAAGGGCGGCGGGGAAGGAAAATGCCTGGCCTGTGCCGGCATGTCCATGTCTCTGGACGGCCAGACGCTCAAGAGGAGCGCCTGGCACACCATGACCGTCAGCCAGGCTCGTGAAGCCTACCCCAGTGCCGGCGGCACCGAGAAGACCTTGATGCTTCAGGAGGCAAAGGCCAAAGACCGAGCTTACCAGTACCTGCAGGTGAGGGGCTGGGCAGTGCTGGGGGCTGCCCCTTGGAGACTGCAGCCGGCGATGCTGTGGGGTGAGCTGGGGCTGGGACCCTCCGTCCCGACAGCCTGGGGTGGTATGGTGATGCTCCAGCTCCTCTCCATGTCCCCAGCACCTGCGCCCCGTCCCACAGGGTCCAACGGTGGTCCCGCTGTCCCCTCACCAGTGCAAAGCCCTGTCTCCCACTTCCTGTCCCCATGGCCACTGGGTTTGGGATCAGACTGGCTCTGTTGGCTTGGGGCTGCCAGTGGCCCTTGTGCTCTCTCCCTCCTCATGGCTTTTATCTTGCTTGTGCCTGGCTGGGTGCCACAGCCAGCGTCATCACTGGGCTCCCTTCTAGGTCACCCCCCCCCTTCTAATTAAAAACTAATTAACTCTTCTCTCCCTTTCCTGGGGGAAGGAGACAGGGAGCAGCAATGCTGTGCTGGCTGGGGGCAAGGGGCGTCTGGGGCCCTGCTCTGCCAGCAGTAGGGGCACTGGGGCAGGATGACAGCCCTGCCACCCTCCCTATGGGGCGTGGGGGACGCCATCCCACCGCCACAGCCCGGTAAGGACCCCGTGGTGCTGGCGTCAGCGGCGTGTGGTGGGACCGGCAGCCGCCACGTCAGCCGGGTGGCCGCACTGGCATGGGTGGGATTTGGCCCAGCCGCGCCTGCCGGGGGGGCTGCGAGGTGGGAAGCGGCTGCCCCGTGTTTTGGGGCCGGGGAGCCATGCTGGCACATGCCCATCAGGCTCAGGACGTGTGTGCACGTTGGGTTTGGGCTGTGCACACACACCAGGCTCGGGCTGGCATGTGCCACATGGCAAGCACAGGGCTCAGCTCTCTGTCCCAGCTGTGGGACCCTGACCACTGCATCCTCCCACACTTGCCTCATGCCCCAGGTGCCGCAGGACGAGTGGAGCGGGTACCCAGCGGTGGGCAAGGATGGGGAGATCCCCTGCCGGCGGATGCGCAGTGGCAGCTACATCAAGGCCATGGGTGACGAGGACAGCGCCGACTCGGATGCCAGCGCCAAAGTGTTGCCCAGGGCGGCCACACGGCGAGACAGCTACCGCCGCTCCTCCAGCGCCGACCAAGCCAGGACCAAGTAAGGGCTGTCACCTCCCAGCCCCATCTCAGCACCATGGGTGGCAGCGGGGCTATGGGCTGTGGGTCCCCATGAGCTATAGCTGCCCTTGGTGGGCACCGGGGAGGGGATGTGGCCGCACTGGGCTTTGGTTTGGGACCTGCTGCTGAAGCTGTGAGCAAAGGCTGGGGAGGGGAGGCATGTTCAAAAGGAGAAGACTGGGTCTGGTGGGTGACAGGCTGGCTCCTCATCCCCAGTCCTGCTGTGTACCCTTCTGGTGGTCCTGTACCTCTGGAGGACAGGTCTGTATCCCCAGGACAGTGTTTTGGGGCAGTTAGGAGTGGGGACAGCAGTGGTGGCCAGCGGGAGCATCGCTGCGGCTGCGTTTCCGAATGCTTTGCTTGAATGTGTTGCTTTTGGTGCCATCCCTTCTATTCCCACTGTCTCTCATTAGGTTTGCAAGTAGGCACTATTCTGATTCATATATCTGTAACTGTCCCAGCTGCTGCACGCCACCGCGAATGCTCCCGCGGGGACAGGGCTACGGGCGTTCCTTCACCACAGGCCAGGTAGGGTACCATGCCATGGGTGCCGTGGGGCAGGTTGGGGAAGGGGGTGGGGTGGGGGGGCAGCAGATGCCCCTCTGAGCATCTCTTGCCCCGCTCAGCCCCATCTCTCAGTCCCTAGCCTCACCCGCCGCTCTCCCCAGATCAACGATGAGCTCAACCACCAGTTTGAGGCCGTCTGCGAGTCGGTTTTCGGCGAGGTGGAGTCGCAGGCGGTGGAGGCGCTGGACCTGCCCGGCTGCTTCCGCATGCGGAGCCACAGCTACCTGCGGGCCATCCAGGCGGGATGCTCCCAGGACGACGACTGCCTCTCGCTCTTCTCCATGTCGGCCCCTGCTGGGCCGCCCATCACCAGCAGCATCCTGAAGCCCAGCACCTGTGAGTCCCTGGGGGTGGTGGGAGCTCAGCCTGCGTGAGGGACCCCCATACCTCCCTGCCTGCTTGCCCAGGCACCCACCAAGGGCTGCCGCTGCCCCTGCTCCTGCCCCTGGCACAGGACAAGAGCATCCTGCTCATGGCTCAGCCCTGGCCAGGGGTTGCTCTGTGCCCCCAGACCCCATCTGCCATTCCTTCCTTCCCTCCACTTCTTTCCCTCTCCTTGGTTTCCCACCTCTGCATGCAGCATGGCCAACGTGGGTCTGGGGTGGTTCCCATCCTGGGGATGAACTGGCCAAACAGCCTCTCTAAAGCGCCAGCCCAGATCTCAGTGCAAGTTCCCGTTCCCTCGGGGTCCCCTTTCGCGGCGGGAAATGAGCAAGTGTCTGTATTTTCACGCGCCTTTTCATCCTGCGCCTCTCCCACAACAGCCTTCAGTTACAGAAAAGCTCCACCTCCCATCCCTCCAGGAACCAAAGCCAAACCCCTCATCTCTGTCACGGCGCAGAGCAGCACCGAGTCCACCCATGAGAGCTACCTGCCCAGCGAGGTCACCCGCAGCCCCGCCTGGTCCAAAGACGCTGCGGCCCGTTGCAACTCGGCCGAGAGCTTGGAGAGCTCCAAGGTGACGGCCGTGGCCCTCGACCTGCCTCCGGTCCAGCCCCGCGCTGCGCCCAAGCCCTCCACACTCATCATCAAGGCCATCCCCGGCCGGGAGGAGCTGAGGAGCTTGGCTCGGCAGCGCAAGTGGCGTCCCTCCATCGGTGTCCAGGTGGGCTTCGCTCTTCCCTCATGGGTTCTGAGCCAGCTCCGAGCCTGCCTGAGTGGTGTGGGCGATGCTGAGCTGCCGTGCCGCGTCTTGGGGCCACCCTCCAGCGCTCTCCCTTTGCTCCTCGGCAGGTTGAGGCCATCTCTGACTCGGATACAGAGAGCAGGAGCCAGAGGGAGTTCCATTCCATCGGGGTGCAGGTGGAGGAGGACAAAAGGTACCAGATGGTCAGGCTGGGCTGAGACCTGCCATATTCGCTGCGTTGGGCAATTGGGTCCCCCTGGGCCTCCCTGAGCTGCCCCGCAGCATCTTTTCCCTCTCTCCTCTGGCTGAGGTGCCCAGAGCTCAGCACCATCCCCATCCCAGGCTGGACACCCCAACCTGGGGTGGAATCTGCCCCTACACCTCCCTGCTCCCCAGCAAGAGAAGGGGGTCCCCTGCTCCCACCTTGTGCTGGGGTCTCTCCCACTGGGGCTCAGCCCTGGGCTTTGAGCCCATCCCAGGTGCAGATGGAACCTTTTCTGCAGATAAACGTGACATTTTGTCTGGGGTGGGGGAGCACTGTGTGCCGGGACCTGCATGGCCTGCGGGAGAGGAGCTCCGGCAACGTGCCCACGCAGCCCCGGTGCATGCTCCTCTCCATCCCTGGTCCAGCACCGGTAGCCATGGAAACGGGCTAAGAGCGGAGGGAATGAGGGATCCACGGCTGCTCAGGGCTGTCCCCACGTCCCCGAATGCTCCGAGATCCAGACTGGCATCCCCAACCCCATCCTAGCTGCGGGCATCCCTTCCCCTTCCCCCTGCCCACCATGCTACCCGGGGGGGACAGGGAGCAGTGGGGCTGGCCGCGAGGGTCCCCACGCTCTCTTGCTCTCCGCAGGCGAGCACGCTTCAAGCGCTCCAACAGCGTGACGGCAGGCGTGCAGGCGGATCTGGAGCTGGAGGGTTTCACCGGCCTGGCCGTGGCCACCGAGGACAAAGCCCTGCAGTTCGGGCGCCCCTTCCAGCGGCACTCCTCGGAGCCCGAGTCCGGCCGGCAGTACGCCGTGTACAAGACGGTGCACACGCAGGGGCAGTGGGCCTACCGGGAGGACTACCAGCTGCAGTACGACACGGTGGAGGTGCCCCGGCGAGATGCCTGGATGGAACGGGGCTCCCGTAGCCTCCCCGACTCCGGCCGTGCCTCCCCCTGCCACCGCGACGGGGAATGGTTCATCAAACTGCTGCAGGCGGAGGTGGAGAAGATGGAGGGCTGGTGCCAGCAGATGGAGAGGGAGGCTGAGGACTACGATCTGCCAGAGGAGAGTGAGTTTTGGGTGGTGGGGGGAACTGGAGGGACTGAGGTTCCTGTAGAGCTGGGCGGGGCATGGCCATGTCCTGCAGTGCTCCCACCTTGGAGCATCTCTCCTGGCAAGGCTAAAGAGGGTGAGTAGGGGCAAGAAACACCAGGAAACCCTCTGGGACTAGCAGGGTCTGGAGGACGGAGGAGATGCCACATGGGTTGGGGGTGGGTCTGAGATGCTCGGCCTGTCCCCCTGCCTCTGAGGGGGTGCAGGTCCCTATGGCACAGGGGAGAGGATCTGTTCCCAAGGGGGCACTGACTGTCTGCTCTCCCCCTGCCAGTCCTGGAGAAGATCCGAAGCGCCGTGGGCAGTGCCCAGCTCCTCATGTCCCAGAAGGTGCAGCAGTTTTACCGCCTCTGCCAGCAGAACATGGTGAGTGCCGGGCAGAGGGGCTGTGGGGTCAGCTGTGGTGGCCAGGATGGGGCTCGTACCAATGGAGAAGGGACTTTGTTACACCATGGTGCCCCGCTGGACAGAGAGCTCCCCAGCAATGTGGGGGTGACATGGCCGCATGGCCAGCAGAGCCGATGTCCCATGGGGATGACACTCCGTGCCCCTGTGTCCACAGGATCCCAATGCATTCCCCGTGCCCACCTTCCAAGACTTGGCTGGCTTCTGGGACCTCCTGCAGCTCTCCATTGAGGACGTCAGCATGAAGTTCGCAGAGCTCCAGCAGCTCAAGGCCAATGGGTGGAAGATCGTGGAGCCCAAGGTAAGGGCAAGGCTCTGCCCCTGGCGCTTGCCCCCTGTCACCTCTCCCTGCCTCCTCCTCCCCAAGCACATCTGTGCCCAGACCACCACTGCCAGGCTGTTGCTGGCCACTGCTTTTAGCAAACACTAGAAAAACAGAGCTGGGAAACAATGAGGCTGAAGAAGGGGCTGTATGCGGGCTCAGTGCTGGCTCACTGGGCATTTCTGGGCAGCACTGCCTGCAAAAGGCTGGGCAGGGTCTCAGCATGGCAGGGGCAGCGTGCCACGGGCAACTTCATGCCCACGCAGACAGACAGAGGGACACACAACCCTGCCTTGTGACTTGGTGGGGTGCAGGAGGGGCACGCACGGGGCCATCTCCTTGGGGCTTTGGCACCTATGGCAGCGCCACGCACGTCCCCCGCACCCACTGGCTATGCCAAGCCCACCGGGATGCCTGTTCCCTGGAGGTCCCTCCCTGAATCCCCCCCGTTGTCTGTGCAGGAGGAGAAGAAGGTGCCTCCCCCCATACCAAAGAAGCCGCCGCGCTCCAAGGTGCACCCGGTGAAGGAGCGCTCCCTGGACTCGGTGGACCGGCAGCGGCAGGAGGCCCGCAAGAGGCTCCTGGCAGCCAAACGAGCTGCCTCCTTCCGCCAGAGCTCGGCCACCGAGAGCGCGGACAGCATCGAGATCTACATCCCCGAGGCGCAGACCCGGCTGTGACCGCAGCCTCCGCTTTTCTACCCGGACTGGACGGCGCGGCCGTAGCTCACTGTGATGGGGGGCCACGGGGACACCCTGGGGCAGCTCTTGGCCCCACTCACAGCTTCTCTCTTTTTTCTATCTTAAGACCTTTCTCGGGATCCAACGGCGGGTGAACGCAAGCCCGGTTCTGCCCCGTCCCCGTGTCCCCTGCCCGCATGCCCCTGCCAGCCTCTCCCGGGGTCCGGGGCTCTCCCTTCCCTCTGCCCTCCCTGGGGCCGTGTCCCAGCTCTCTTTCCCCTTCCCACCCCCACCCCNCCCCAGCCCCTGCCTGGCCAGAGCCCCCCCAGCCCTGTTCCCCAGCCCTGCTGGCACAAGGCTTTGGGACACAGCAGGGACAAGGGGCTCCCGTGCGATGCCCCCACCTGCCACCCCAGCTTGGGTGCCACAGGGGACCCAGGGCTCCTTCCCCTATATACATATATAAATATAACCTGAGGAATAAACCAGAAACTACACGTGACCAGCGCTGTGTTCCGGCTGGTGGGACGGACCCGAGCAGCAGAAACCCCCCCGGTCACGGCGAGCTGCCTCGATTCCCTCGCACGGAGCATCGCGACGCGCTTCTCCCCTTCCTGCTCAGCCCTTCCTCCCCATCAGTCTGTCCCTCCATCCCTCCCGCCATCCCTCCTGCCAGCCTGGAGTCCAGGAGCACCGGGGAGGGGGGATACGGCCCCCCCATGCCTCGCTGCTGGTGGGGCTGCTTTCCCACAACCTCTTTGTACCCCCAGAGCTGGGGACCATGGTGGCTCTGCCTCGTGTCAGCGGGTGGGATGGGAACATGGACATGGCCAGCATCTGCCCCTTGAGTGTGGGGCTGCTAGAGGTCACCCTGGGGGGGGTCACCCCTTTCTCCCCGAGCTTCCAGTGCCCTGTGGGGATGGGAGACCCCAGGACTCCTCACCAGGAGCAGTGTGGCAGGGCAGGAAGCTGCAACTACTCCATCCCTGTCCCCATCCCTGGTTCCTCTCCAAGCATCCTGCACCACCACCACCCCCCCCGCAGTGTCCCTTTTGGTGGCAGAAGGGGGGAGGACCCCATCCCTGTCCCCCACCCTGCCATGCCAGCAGCCCCACACGGCATCACCAGCCCTGGCAGTGCCGGTGGGTGCCAGGCAGCTCCTGAAATCCGGGGCCAAACTGCCCAGGGCTCTCAGGCAGGGCGGTGGGATCGGAGGCAGCTTGGAAGGGGGGGCCCAACTCGTGCTCCCCATGTAGCAGGGGGGGCCAGGGCTAAGCAGGGGGACGCCTCACCAGGGGTCCCTCGCTGCAGGGGGGTCTGTCGGTGCTAAACACCTCCGGGACGGCAGCGCCCGCGCAGCCACCCAAAGCCCCTTCCCACCCCGCTCCCTGGATTTGGGGACGTGCCTGGGAAGGGTCCCCTGGCCCCCGCCCCGGCCAGCGCCATGCAGTGACCGTGACACGTGGCTCCCTTTTTATTGTAACGAACCGCCGCAATTAATAAAGATGACTTTGGTTACTCCGGGCCAGCGGCCGGCGCTGGGCTCGCCTTTCCCCCGTCTGTCGCCCCTTCATGTCCGTGGGGTGGGAGAGGGAGGGTGCGTAGGGTGGGAGTGGGGTGTCCGTGGGGTGGGAGAGGGGGGTATCGCCGGGGTAGGAGCAGATCTCCCTGGGGCTGTCTGTCGGACCCTGTGGGTCTCCCCGTGGGGGGTCTCCCTGTGTCTCTCTCTCCTAGATCTCCCCGGGGGTGTCCCCTGGGTGTCCCCCCGTGGATACCTCTCCGTGGCTCTCCCCGGGAGTCTCCCCCTGGCTCTCCCCGTGGGTGCCCCCCTGTGCGTATCTTCCCGGGGGTCTCCTCTTGACTCACCCCGTGGGTGTCCCTGCATGGGTCTCTCTCGGTGGGTATGTCCCCGTGGCTCTCCCCGTGGGTGTGTCGCCCCCGGTCTCCCCTTGGTCCCCCGGTGCTTCTCTCCCCGTGGGTCCCCCCGCGGCTCTCCCCCCTCCCAGCCCGGGCCGCTCCTCCCGCGCGGCAGCTCCCTCTCTGTCCGNCGGCTGCAGGGAAGCCCTGCGGGGGCCGGGCGGGACTCCTGGCGAGGCCCAAGAGGGTCCCGATTTCCTGGGTGTCAGTGCCGAGGGCTCGGTGCAGCCCGTCCGGTGAGGCCTTGCCTGGGCACTTCCAGGCCTACAGGTCCCGGGCACCGCGGGGGGCTCTGGCCCAGCTTGTGACCACCGCGTTTCGTCCTCTCCCCTGCCAGACGCAGCCCCCGCCGCCATGTGGTCCGTGCTCTGGGCGGCTGTGCGCTCCAAGGCCCCATATGTCACCTTTCCGGTGGCCTTCGTGGTTGGGCTAGTGGGCTACCACCTGGAGTGGTTCCTTCGCGGCGACCCCTCGCCCGCGGCCGAGGAGGAGAAGAGCATCTCGGAGCAGCGGGAGGAGCGCAAGCTGGAGGAGATCGCCGACAAGGACCTGACCAAGGTGGTGAGCCTGAAGGACAAGCTGGAGTTCGCCCCTCGGGCCGTGCTGAACAGGAACCGCCCGGAAAAGAGTTAATCAAGCTGTTTGGGCAAATTCAGTGCCCTGGAGTGACTGTTCCCGGGGCTGGGGCTGGCCGCCGGAGGGCTGTGTCCCACAGCACCATGCTGAGGACTCCTCTGTCACCTGCATATGTTTCACCAGCCCTCTGCACTGGGCTGCACCTGGGCAATATGCTGCACCCGCTGCTGCTTTTCACCCTCCTGGGGTCCTCTGGAGGGTGAGGGTTTGCCCACCCTATGGTTTTGCTCGAGACACAGCACCCAGACCTCCTCCTTTGTGGCAGAGCAGGCAGGGACCCGTGCTTTGGAGATGGAGTGTTTCTGAAGCTCAGCAACTCTCAGTCTGTCCCGGTCCCTCATCCTGGTTCCACCCATGTCTCTTTAGGTTTGGTGTAAAGATAGAAGAAACTTGGACCTAAGTGACATGGGGTTGGGGGGCCTGCAGCTGGAGGACCTGCTGTCCTGCTTACAGCTCTCCTGTGGCTCCTCATGAACCCTGACCACCGCACCACGGTACCACATCACACCCACGGGAGCCCGAGCAGAGCTGGAGATCTCTGGAGACCCCCTCTCTACATTGTCCCCAGGCTTTGCAGCAAGGAGAGGGGATGGGGTGAGGCGGAAGTCCTGGTCCTGCTTCCATCATGGAGCTCCAACTGTGGCAGTGGCTTTGGGCTGGCATGTAGAGAATGGGATTATCTCTGCCCTGTCACGGGAACAGCCAAAATAAACTTCAGTCAGTCCTTGGGCCTCTGTGTCTTCTGCATCAGCACCTGGCCCTAACCCTGGCTCACAGCCTGTTTCTGCTCCCCGTGTTTTCAAGCAGCAGCCCCTTCTACAGTGGGAGAAATCCCATCCTTGTCCCTGCCCAACACTCCCCTCGGGTCCTGGCAATGGGGTGGCGGGCAGGAAGGAGGGGGAGGCACCGAATCCCAGCCCTGCTGCGGGTTGTGCCTCACTCCCAGTTCCCCCAGCCACGTCATCTGCTTCCCTTCGACCTCCTTATCTAGACAAGAAGGGCTGTGGCAGCGCTGGGTGGGGGCCCAGGGGATGGGGGACGGGTCCCGCTGGGCTGCTGAGCCAGAGGGAGAGTGGGAGAGGCTGGCAACGAGCACTGGTGGCCCGTGTCCCTTCCAGCCTCGTGTGTCACCAACATGGCAGAGCTAAACCCCAGTGAGAACTGGCCCAGTGGGGCTGGCCGGTAAGCGCTGCTGCTGCGCTGGGGCCGAGCGGCTGGAGCCGGGGTTATCGCTGCCTCCCCTGGTTGTTTTTTCCCCCGGTGCCTGAGCGAGGCCCCATCGCTGCCCCGGCCCGGCCTTCCCCTCCCGGGGACGATAAATCTGTCGTGTCTGGTGTGAAGCCCTGAGGTCAGCAGGCAGTTCAGCCTTTCGCATCGCTCCGTCCCGCTTCCTTCAGGCCAGCTCCTGCCCCGCTGACAGCTTTACTGCCACGGCTGCCCGGCTGTGTTTACCGCCTGACCTGCTGTCCTCGGGCTGGATCCCAGCCCGGAGCCGCCGGGAAATGGCAGACCTTTGCCGTTTGGGTGTGTGGGAGCAGCGGAGGCTGGGTTAGAAGGTGCAGGAGGAGTTTCAGGCAATGCAAAGGCTGTCCCAGCCGTGCCCAGCTGCTGCCTCCTTGCACTGGGGGGGTCATGCCACCACCTCGGTCCCCTAGCAGCCTGGCACTGTCCCCTGAGCTCATCCCTGCCTTTGGCCTCCTACTTTTCCCACCTGGCTGGTGCTCCCTATTGTGTGCTGGGGTGGGAATGGTCCCATCCCTTCCCCCCAGTCTGGGACCAGCCGGACTCGGCTCGGAAACGTCTTCCAAGATGCCTTTGTTCGCCCTGCGACGGAGCGGCTCCCCCGGCTGTTTATAGCCCATTGAGCCGCCTGTTCCCAGGGCTGGCCGGGCACAATCGGGCTTTGTCGGGGCCTCGCTGCCCCGTTTCCTCCCCTGGGCCCACACGGTGTCGGTCGGGGGGGGCGCTGCTCCACCAGCACTGAAACAATGGGGGAGACTCAGGAAAGACTGAGCCCCCGCAGGAGGTGGCACAGGCACCGATGGCACCCTGCTCCCACCATGGCTTCCTTGCTGGCCCTGTCACTTTTCCAGTTGTTGCCCGTGTGTCTGGGGGCTCCTGTCCATCCCCACGGTGGGGGCTGGAGATGGTGCAGATTCCCAGCAGGCTCTGGGACAGGGGTGAAGCTGCTTCCCAGAGCCCAGTTGCCTTTCTCCTAAGCCCTCAGTGGCATAAACCCACCCTTCCTCCCATTGAATCCCAACAATGTGCTGCCTTGGAAGCACCGGCTGGACAAGAATAGGAGCCCGCCAAGCACTCAGGGTTGAGGTGAGCAGCCACGGTGGCTCACAAAGAGTGAGAGGAAGCGGTTTTGAATAAACCATTATGGCCAAAAAAACTATCTTCTCGAGCCTGCACACAACTGCTCGAGCACAAGTATGGTCCAGCACGTTTGTAATCCAGCTGTTGCCAGCACAGCACAGCTGGGCGCTGCAGCGGGAGTGTGGTGAGGAGCTGTGTCAGCAGCGTGGCCAAGGGCTGTGCGAGGCAGGGGGGAGCCTGTCCTCAGGCAGGGAGTCCCACACCAGGCTCCAAGGGAGTGAGAGCATCCTCCTCTTGCAGGAGAGCATCCTCCCAGGGCTTGGCCAACTTCAGGGCAGTCCCTGTGTCCGGGGTCAGCTGCAGTGTGCCGCAGGGCAGGGATCGAATCCAGCTGGCCGTTTCTTGCCCAGCTGGTGGTGGCTGTGCCTCAGGCTCAGAGGGGGTCAAGCTGGCTTCTGTGCTCTTGGCACGCTCCTCCTGCCTCGCTGCTTCCTCCCTGCTGGCTCTGAGGGCAGCTGCAGCTCCCGGGCTGACCCTCTGCCCTGCCCAGGGCTGGGTTTGCTCCCGGGGGTCCATCGGGTGAGAGGAGCAGGTGGTGGTTCCGGAGGCAGGATACAGGGAGCAAACCGGTGCCTGGGGGGGGAGGGAGGATAAGCTGTGCCCCAGCTCTCTGGGGGTCAACCTGGGGGGACTGGGAAAGCTGGTGTGCTTGCTTGAGAGCCCCCCCAGCCGCTCGGCACGGCTCTGCACACCTGGACGGCCGCAGCGGATGTCCGGTGAGATCAGAGCAGGCATGCACCAGCTGCGTGGGGCTGGGGACACTGTGACCCTACAACTGGCACAAGGGCTGCTCAGAGCCACCAGTCCCCTTCTTCCTGCATGGGCCGGAGCGATGGTGCTTTGGGGAGGAGAGGAGTGACATGGGGAGCTGGGACCTGCAGGGACTCATGCTCCTGCATTCCCTCCTGCACCAGCACCGGCACCCCGGGACACCCAGGATCTGTGGTTTCCCTGCAGCCCCGGGACATGGAGGGTGCTCTCCCCAGTTGCACTGGAGACCGAATGGTGCCTTCCCCCCTCCCGCAGCTCATCCCCCGCAGCCCCTGGGGATGTCTGCTCCCTGCCCAGCAGCAGAGGCTGTTTTCCCAGGCTCTGTTTTTGCCCTTTTCCCGAGTGTAGCTGAGTCCTTCCCCAACCTCCCCCTCTTGCCTCTTCCTGCCACAGCCACATGTCGCAGATCTGCCCTGCCGTGCCCAATGGCTCCTTTCTGTGTCCAAGAAAAGCCCTGAAGCACCGTGAGAGAGGAGCAGCTCTGCTGTATGTCGAGATGCTGCCCCTCAGCCCTGGTTGGGGACAGCCACAGTGGGACTTGTTCCCTTCCTTCTCAGCATCACCTCTTCTTGCAGCCACAACCCAGGGCTGAATCCCCCTCCCCAGCACCCCATGGCCACTGTGGCTCCTTGCTTTTAGACCAAATCCACCCTCTTGCACCCGAAAAAGCCCCTGAGCATGTGGGCAGCAGCTTCTGCCCTCATGGCGCTGCACTGGGACAGTGCCCTGAGCCACTGGCAGGGGCAGAACCCATCCTGGGGTGGGCACAGGGTGCTGGGAGCCGCAGTCCTGTCGCCTCCATGCGAGGAAGCAGACAGAGAGGAGCGACAATGTCAGGATGCGAGAAGTCGACGGGGCTATTGAGTGTGTTTCCTCCCGCCCGTGGTTCTCACACGGGGCTGCATTGTCTGCCATGCTCGCGCGTGGAGGGCTAAATATAACCCCGCACCGGGGACGGGCCCGCGGGAGGAAGAGAGCTGTTTGGGGTTGGCTTTTCCTTCGTTGTGCACTGTTGGCAGCGGTGCTGGTAAAGGCAGGGTTGTACCCGCTTTGGGGTTGCCTCCGTGGTGGGTGCTAGGGCTCAGGGAGCCCCTGCCTGGCTCCAGGAGGATGCTTCTGCCTGCGCCCGCTCCCCCTGAAGGGCTGTGGGAAACGGGGTGCTGGGGGCTGTGGGCAGAGCCCTGGGCACGGATGGGGCTGCAGCGAGATGGGGGACCCATGGTGTGGCCCTGGCTGGTATTGCCCTGCCCAACCCTCTGCCCTTCCTCCCATCAGCTCCCGCTGCGATTTTGCTCCAGCTGCGGCTCTTCCTGTGAGCAGGTCGGATTTAGACACTTGCTATTTTCTGTACACTGGGAAAGCTTAAAAATAAACTCCTTGGTGCTCAGCCAGTGCCTTGAGCGGAGTCTTGCAGACAGGACATGCTGCGACAGGCCTCACGGCTCCTCTCCTGCAGCCCAGGACAGGGTAGTGCAGGGGAAGCCCAGCACACACTGGTGCTAACAGTGTGCTAACAGGGTGCTAACAGGGAGCTGCTCGTCTCCCCACACACAAACACATGGCCACGGGGCAGTGACAGGCACAGGCTTCTGGGGGTTGTGGCTGGTGTTAGACCAATGTCCCCAGCAGGAGTTGTGGGTCTCAGGTCAGGCAGAAGTGCCCCAAAGCCTTTCCTGAGGCAGATGGGTGTTCTGAGTGACCACCCCCCCAGCATCCTCCCAAATAAGCAGCAGAGGAGCACACAGGGTGCTAGCCAAGCACCCAAGGGACACCCTCACTCCTGTGCCTCAGGCTGGTGGTGTGTGTGTATGTCTGTCTCTCCACCTCTGTCCCTCTTCCTTTCGCTCCTTCAGCCATGTCACCTCCCTCTCTGGCCTCTCACTTTCTTCCAGGAGCTGAGGATGTTGGAGCAGCCCCACGGTGCTGCCGAGGAAGGCAGCCCCACTCCTGCCCCACAGCACAGCGCAGGTGGGTGTCTCTCGCTTGCTGAGGTGGTTCTGGGGGGTTGCAGCTGTGCCCTGTAAAATCCATGCAGCCTTGGGTTGGGATAAAATCCACAAAGCTCTTAGGTGTGGGTACAAAAGCTGCCCTTCCCAAAAAGACCCCCAATTCCAGCGTGGGGGTCACAGCCAGTGAGTGGCCACAGGAACAGCCCTGCTGTGCTCCCACCCCATGGCTGTGCCCAGGGCTCTCCACTGCCACTGCAGTGAGTCCTGGTGCCCGCACATCCCAGTCCCTACTGGGGGCTGTGCTCGCTCTCTGTTATCCCAGAGCTGGAGAAGGAGCAGGATTCTAGGGGTGCCCATGGGGAGCCCCTCACCACAGCCCCCAGGCTGCTGCTGCGGGGCTCAGCATCATGGTACAGGACCAGGCTTTGTGGCAGCAAGTGGCGTTCCCAGAAAAGGACCGGAGAGCCTTGTTTACTCAGGAGGGAGCATGGAGGTGTGAGAAAGTCCGTGCGTGTCCGGACGGCCACTATCTGTCCCAGGGCTCTGCCAAAGGGCTTCAGCGGGCCAGCCCGAGCCCTTATCAGCTGCAAACTTTTATTTGCCTAAAGGCCACCCACCCGCCTTCTGGGGGGGCTGCTGCCAACACCGGTCCCCACTGACACCCCCTTTCTGGCCCCACCGAGCAGGTGAACCCCTCGTTGTTGTTGTTGGCCTGCGGGTCCCGGCGGCGTGGGGTCACACGGGCCGCCCCGAGCCGCCTTGTCACAACACGGGAACAATAGCGGGACGCGGAGCTGTGTTTGCGCAGCGCCGGCGACCGGGCACTGCGTCCAGGGAAGGGGGTCTCTGGGCTGTCTTGTTTTCCACCTTGCAGGGCTGTTCGGAAAAGCATGATGCTCCCCCCGGCGCCAACAAAAATATCAGCCCAGGAGAGGGGAGGGGAGCGGGGAGCGCTGCCAGTGGGTAAACACACGCTGCGGCTGCACCGTTACCTTTCACATGGGCATTTCCTCCCGGCCAGGCTGCTGTCCCCAGAAAGCCACAGCACTGCAGGGCTTTGCAGCTCTGTGGGTACCTGGTGGGGTCTGGGCTGGGGTCTCCCATCGCACTGGAGTGCCCCTGGGGGTCCCCACCAGGCAACAGCGGGAGCAGAGCAGGGTCCCTCCGGAGGGGGTCTGCTCCAGTATGCTCATAGAATCCTAGAATCAATCATTCACGTTGGAAGAGACCCTTGGGATCATCAAGTCCAACCATCAGCCCTACGCTACAAGATCTCCCCTACACCAGATCCCTCAACACCACATCCAATCTACCCTTAAACACAGTCAGGGATGGGGACTCCACCACCTCCCTGGGCAGCTGATTCCACTGACTGACCATTCTTGCTGTGAAAAACTTTTTCCTCATGTCCAGCCTAACCCTACCCTGCTGCAGCTTGCAGCCATTCCCTCTTGTTCTCATGGAGGGCTGAAAGCTGGCAGTGAGCACCCCAGCCCCCCACCCTGGGGGAATTTCACACACCCCCAACTCCAGCAGGGTAGGAGCCAAGGGCGGGCTCAGCCACCAGCCCAGGCTCTGCATCAAGGGCAGAGCAGCCGGGTACCTCCCTCTCCGCTTCCTCCAGGGGCCGATGGCAGCGATATCACCCCGTATCACCCATATTTCATTTTCTCCAGGGTATTTTTAGTCCGTCCCACCCTCACTGAAGAGGCCCTCGGCGGTGAGCAGCCTCTGCTCTGGGCTGGCTTGGCCAGAGGAACTAAACAACAGCCCCAGCCACATTGTGTGCCTTTATCTACTGCTCATTTCCACCTATTATGCAGCCATAAGCAGCTCCACGGCCTCCACTGGGTTTATCTGCAGCAGAGCCAGTGCAGAGAAGATGGCTACAGGGACAAGCCCTGCTTTGGGCCACCCAGAGCCTGTGCCATGTTGGGCTTGTGACAGCCCCTGGGCTGAAGCTGGGCTCAAGGAAACTGGACACTAGAACAGGGATGGCTGTGCTTTCAGTGGGTGAGTGGCTCCAGCAGCACAGAGAGTGCCCATTGTCACCCCACCACCCATGGGACAGCAAGTTCTCTCTCCTTTGGCCCCAAGCCCTTTACCCACCCTCCCCAAGGCAGCTGGACAAAGCACAGTCGCACCACACTTCCCTTTCTTCATTCATCCAACTTTATTCAACAAGATGCCACACTGAGACTGCCAGGGGGGAAAGGAAACAGCTTCGAGGAGCAACATCTGCATCCCACGCTCGTGCCTGGGTCACACAGGACCCGCAGCCCCTCGGTCACAACGAGACCTTCCCCTTTCACAGCATGGTTGGGCCGGGGAAGCCAGGGCAACCACTCTTACAGCAGTGGCTGGTTCTTTGGTGGCCCCCCAGCCCATAGCAGGAGATAGTTAGTGCAAAGTAGTAAAACCAATAGTCCCCTCCCCCCAAACTGGCAGTTTTGAGGCTAATTCTTTCCCAAAAAATCACAGGGCTCAAGGGCACACGGCCAGGCTGAACGTGACTCCCCAAATCCCCCACACAACTGCACCTTTAAGGCAGAAAGCTCTGTGCTCAGGCCAGCAGGTTAAAAATAACTTACAGACACACATCACATGGGAAAGGGTCCAGGGCTGGGAGGCGGGGGGAGCTCACACTCCTGGGGCACCCGAGCAGTGACCCTGCAGCCATGGGGATCAGCCTGGTCACTGCTGGGAGCTCTTGGTGGCTTCACCCCCCGTGCTCTGTGGGGAAGGGGCAGCTCCTGCTGCAAACCCTGAGGCAGGAGCTGCTGGCTCACTGCCGGGGTCACAGGAACAGGACGGGGCTGGTGGCCAGGACACATCAGGCAGCATCGCCCCAGCCCAGCTCCCCCCAGCCCTCTCCAGGCAGAGGCTGGAGACAAGAGGCTTCCCACGGCCACACAACCGGCTCTCACGCTGCCAGGGGCTCCGGCAAGACCCGGGGTCTGGCTGAGCCATGGCTCCCGAGGGCCAGCAGCCTCCCGTCACAGCCCTGGGGACAGCCTGTTCCCAGCTGCATGGCTCCAGGGATTTCTCCCTTTCCCATGGCGAGGCACGTGGGACACGCTGTTCCCGGGGAACTTTCTGCAGTTTCCTTCCTTGCAGGGTCTGTGGGGGGGAAAAACAGGAGAGAACGGAGGCTCCGCTCCCGGGTGGCTCCCGAGCGTCACATCCCGGGGGCAGGCAGGTCTCTGCAGGGCTTCTCCATAAGGCACAGCACCAGGCAGGAGGTGGCAGCTGCCTGCCCATGGCCAGCACCTTCACAGGCATGAGGGACCAAGGAGGGTCCCCTCAGCCGGCCGGGGCCAGCCCGGCACTAGACATACTGCTTTTTGGAGGCTGAGCTCTCAGGCCGGCTACACAGCTTTTCCTCCAGGGCAGGGGCTTCGGCAGTCCTGGGGGCGTAGGGGTCCGAGAGGGGTCTGCTGCCACTGCCCAGTGCCAGGTTCTCCTCGTTGTGGAAGTTGGCCCAGTTCTCACTGGAGAGCTTGTTGTAGGCCTGGTAGGGCGGCATGTGGCTCTCGGCCATGGGCAGGAAGGGATAGTGCTTGGGTGCGTAGGGACCCGAGACCATGTCAACAGTAAAGGTGTCCTGGTTTGGGCTGGATGGCACTGGCACTGACACCTTCTTGATGTTGCTAAGCAAGTTCTTGCAGCAGAGGTGGAAAAGCTCCAGGAGGTTCAGGACTAAGGAGATCAGGCCCATCACCAGCATGAAGATGATGAAGATGCTCTTTTCAGTGGGGCGGGAGATGAAGCAGTCCACCTGATGGGGGCAAGGGTCCCTCTTGCACACGTAGCGGGGCACCATGGAGAAGCCATACAGGTACCACTGCCCAATGAGGAAGCCAGCCTCAAAGATGCTCTTGCAGATCACACTCATGATATACGTCCACATCAGCGCCCCACGGATCTTGAACCGCCCATCCTCTGTCACGTAGATCTTGGACATCTTCTTCTCTACAGCTGCCAGGGCTTGCTCAATCTTTGGGTCCTTGCTGTGGATAGCCCGAAGCTCGCTCTCCTGTTGCTTCAGCTTCTCCTCCTTCCGAGAGAGATAGACAACGTGGCCGAGGTAAATCAGAGTCGGGGTGCTGACAAAGAGGAACTGGAGCACCCAGTAGCGGACGTGGGAGATGGGGAAGGCTTTATCATAGCAAACGTTGGTGCATCCTGGCTGCTTGGTGTTGCACACAAAATCTGACTGCTCATCCCCCCAGACGGACTCCCCGGCCAAGCCCAGGATGAGGATGCGGAAGATGAAGAGCACGGTGAGCCAGATCTTCCCGATCACAGTCGAGTGCTCCTGGGCTTGGTCCAGCAGCTTCTCCAGGAAACCCCAGTCGCCCATCTTCTAGGGAACCTTGTGTCTCTGGCAGCAGAGAGGGGAGAAGCAGGGAGTTAAGTGAATTCTCCGTTTCCACGCTGGGGAGCACAGGGCAGACAGGGCAACCCAAACCCCAGGCTTTCTCGGGACATGGTTGCTCTGCAGAGGGTCCCAGCAAACCCATTGAGGAACATCCCACACCTGTGGGAAGGAGCCAAGCAGCATTTCTGAGCCCAGGAGTGCTCCTCCTCCACCTTACTACCCAGTGTAGAAACGTGGGGGCTGCAGGAGAAGAGACAGCACAGGGGTTCACCTCCCCCAAGAAACACCCAGCCCACAGCACCCATGGCTTGTGGCTGTCCTGGCCTCCCAGGACACAGCCCACACCGAGGGGGGCTGCTGGCCGGCTGGTTTGGGGATGGCCTGTGAGGTCAGGGCCACAGTGGCCAGAGAAGGGGCACAGCAGGGGTTCCCAGAAGTACCCCAGGTTTGCCTCTCCTACAGCTCACTGCTCCAGCTTCACCTCAGGGCAGAGAGCAGCAGGGTTGCAGGAGGGGTGTACAGACCCCCAGGGTACAGCAGTCACCCTGGCACCCACTCAGGGCTCACCCCAAACTGATGGGACAGTCCCCAGCCAGTTCCCTGCTGTCAGGTACCCCAGCTCCAGCGTGCTCCCCTTTACCCAGAGCTTTCCCCAGTCCAGAGACCCCTGAGAGCACTCACCACACGCAGACCCGACGCTGCTCCAGGGAGCCTGGGGGTGTCTCAGCCTCACCCCCGGCTGCCGGGGAGCCTAGCCCGCATAACCCCGCAGGAGCTCAGCCCTGCGGCCCAGCTGGGAGAAAGGAAGTGGAGATAGCCCTGGCTTCTAATTGACCTCTCTCATTTAAGCAGGCAGAAGTGCCAGCTGAGCAGTTAAAGGGACACCCAGCTGCAGCGGGGTGAGGGGGATGTGCCCCGGAGCAGACAGCGGGTGCCAGCGCTGAGAGCGTCCCCAAGCGCGCTGTTCCCGAGCGATGCCCGATGTTCTGGGGTGCCGGGAGTCCCGGGGACCGGTCACTCACCTCCGCCGCTCCGGGTACGTCCCCCCTTGGCTCGGGCCGCGCTGGGTGTGAGCGGTCGGGCCGGGCCGGGAGGCTCTAGCTGTGCGGGGCCCGGGGGAGCCGGGGGAGGAGCGCGGGCAGGAAACAGGGGGCCGGGGCTTAGCGCCCTGCTGCAGGTGTGCGCGACCGCCACGGTCCGTCCAGCTACCCCCGGCCCAAGGGGCGGCCCCGA
>VZTM01026480.1:377185-401507 GCA_013400555.1 Jacana jacana
CCCCCCCCCTCCCCTTTCTGCCAGCCAGATGCAGGCTCACTGGTTGCTTCATGTGCCCCTAATGCATCAGAGCTGTGATGGGAAGGATGGGGGACAGTGGGAGCCCCACCTGTACAGAGGGATCCCGTGGGAAAGCAGCCAGGCAGGGGCAGGGCTGAGCTGGTTCCCTGTGGATGCAGCACTAGACCAGCACAGCTCCTAGTCTGTGATCCCCAGTCCTCTTTCCTCCCCAGGGTTTTGTGTGGCTCAACCACGCTCCCCTGCACCTCCTCCACCATGTTTTGGGGATGGATGGGGACCTTTGCCATTAGGGAGATTCCAGGGGATCTCAGGCTCAGTCCCAACTGTTCCCAGTCTTCCCTGAGCCTCTGTCTGCAGCTTTCCTAATGCTGAGAGCAGACACACCAGGGATGGGTGTCCTCTCTCGCAGGTGATGCCCGAGGCAGCTCAAGCATGGGCGAGAGTGGGGCTGCTGAAAGCGAGAGTCCGTGCTTGTCACCAGCACATCACCCTGGCCATCACCCCAGCCATCACCCAGCTCCCACCTTGCTTCCACCCCACTCCCAGCAGCACTGCTGGCAGCCCCAAGGCCCTGCGCTGGCCAAACCGGCTCTGCGGCTCAGCCTGGGGCTGCCCCGGAGTGAGGAAGATGGTGTTCCAAGCTCAATCCGGAGCTTTACTGCCGCCTGGATTTACAAACCCTGGGTGATTTTCACCCGGAGGCCAGTCAGCAGCTGTTGACTCCCCACTGTGAAGGTGTCTCCCGTGACAGAGCTCCACAGGACAGCAGGCTGGGTCCACCCCGCACCATTGGCTTTTTAGGAGTTGCTTTGAGTAAGGCGCACCTCCTCTGATGGGGGTCTGGAGGGTGAAGACCAGAGAGAAGCACCCCACCATCCCAGACTAAGCAGGGAGGGCTGAGCCCTCGATGAACAGAGCAAATGGGCTCTTCCAGTTCTTGTTTGTTCAAGCCCAAATGCCAGTTCCTTCAACCCCAGCTCCCCCCGTCAATCAGTGCTGCCCACTCGCTTTCCCACTGCCCGGTGCCAACCCAGCACCTCCGAAACGTACCTGGAAGAGGCTCAGGCTCCTTCCCTGCTCACCGGGGGCTGCAGGATGGGAAGTGCCCAGTGTGGGGCATGGCCAGGGGTACGATGGCACCACGGGTGATCACGGTCCCCTTGTCCAGTGAGGTGCAGCGAGCTGTCCTGGGGCTGCAGGGAAGGAACAGAGCCTGGAGCGCTGCCCGGAGCCCATCCCTGGCCAGGGCCACCACAAAGTGAGCCCCGAACCTGCCGCCCCACTCCCACACTGCTGTATCGGGGTGCAGCAAGAAGGGTGGTTGAGCCAAGCGGGGCCACGCTGGGGTCCTGTGCCAGCGCCTCTGCCCAGCCCTGCACACCTCTGCTCACCACCTCATCTGAAACTGGGAGATCCTCCTCCCCGTCAAACCTGCGGCAGTGTGCCAGGGTGGGGAGGAATCCCAGTGCTCCTGCCCAGCATTTTCCCCCTCCTCAGCCCAAAACCAGTGCCCATGGTGGAGCAGAGCCCCTGTGTACCCCCCAGGCCCACTCACCAGCCTGCCAATTCAACCATGTCCCCATCTCCAGGTCCCCACGGTTGATGCCACCCAGTGCCCACTTGCCCAGTACCCACCTCCCTGGCTCAGCCCAATGCTGGCTCCGGCCATGGACCCTCAGCGGGGTGGGAAGGGGACGTGGGTTCCGTGTTGAGCCCCGTGCTGGGCTGTGGAGTGCGGTGCCGTGGGAGCCCCACAGCCCAGCCAGCGCTGGCTGGCAGCCAGGCAGAGCAGGGGCAACGCTCCCAGCGTGCTCGGCTCTGCCTGCAGCACCGGTTTGCCTGCCATGAAGCCCAGCAACCCTCACCAGCCCCCAGCGTGCCAGCCCGCTGTGTCACCGCCAGGTCCTGCCCCGCGTGGGCGCAGGGTGTTGGGCCCGAAAGTGCCCAGTTCCTACCTAGGGTGTAAAAGCAGCAAAGTGGGGCTGTGCACCTTCTCCTGGGTGTGTGTGTGTCTCAGCCTCTTTCAGTCCCTGGGGAGGGTGGTGGGATGGAGGAGCAGGGCCTGGGGTGGCCATTCCTGTTCCTCGGGCTGCCACCCTGTGCCGTCCCCCTGCATCGCCCCCTGGGTGCACAGCCCCATGGGCGAGGGATGCTGGCACTGCCCTTGGGGTCCCAGCGTGGCACTGTGAGCTGCGGGGTCCCCACCTTCAGCCACCTAACAGAGCTGCACCCCATTAGCACCACAGGGTCTGTCCCCCCCAACCTGCAGGACCCCAGGAGCCCTGCAAGCACCCCCTACCCCTACCCCTCCTGTACCCCAGGAGGTACCTGCCCAGCCGGTAAAGGGACACAGGGAGGTGGCCGGATCCAGGCACCTTTCGGAAGCTCTTTCCCGTCGTCAGCCCTCTGGTGTGCCCAGGCTTTGTGTGCGCAGCGCTGAGCGTGAGTGGGGAGGGGAAGGGTAGTTTGTTCTGTTCCCAGTAACTGGGTGAGTCTGGCAAACAGCTCCCGTAGAGGTTCTTGTCTGCACACATGCACACACACGCTCGGGTTGAACAATCAAGGCAGGTCAAATCCTGCAGCGAGAGCAACGGAGCCGGATTCCTCCGCAAGCGACGCCAGCAGCTCCTGCCTGCTGATGCTCCGTCCCCAGCGGGGGTGGCTCTGGCGCACTGCAAACCCAGCACCGGGCTCACACTGTCCCCCCAGCTGCCCATCAGCCAGCAATCCTTACTAAGAATCACAAATTATGCAATTATGACCCTCCCTTTTAACCATTTTGCCTTAGTAATAGTTCTGCAACAGCTCATCGGTATCTCCCACCTACAGCAACCTGCAGCCACCGCCCTGCCAGCGGCGGGGTGTCCCAGATGGGACCCTTCCCAAAAAGGGGCACAGACTGAGCATGGCAGCAGGGACCCCTGCAGTGGGACCCTGTCCTGCCAACTGCCTCCGGTCCTGTCCTTGTGGGACCCAGGATGTGTCCCCAGGGTGGTAGAGGCTGCTGGGGACTGTGTCAGCCGGGTGCCCGGCTCAGCCTCTCCCCTGGAGCAGCCCCATTTCGTGCCTCTGCAGATGTGGCCCGGCCAGGAATGCGTTTCCGCTCGCCCATGTCTGTCCCAAGGCTTTCCTGGCATCACTCTGCCACACCCTGGGGCCAAGTGTTCCGGGGCATTTGCTCCCTGGCCCGTGGAGCCCCATGTGGCACCTAGCCAGGGCCACCCTTCCCGTGGGGACGCTTTTGAAGAGCCCTGCTGGGTGCTTGATGCCGTGAGACGTTTGCTCCCCGCACTCATGGCATGCAAGGAGCCACTCACCCAGCAGCTTCTAGGCTCCAGGAGGTGAAAGAAATATGTGGGGGTGTGTGTGTGGGGGTTGCTGAGCTGGGGACATGGCAGGGAGAGGCCATGGGAGTGGGACACAAAGTAAACTCTCGTGGAAGCCTGGGGGTGTGGAGCAGGGTGAGCCCAGGGCAGGGGGCAGGCACTGGGCACCCTCAAAGGGAGGTCTCTGGAGCAGCTCCTCAGCCAGGAGCTGCCTTTGCACGGTCCTATGGGCAGGATCAGGAATTTCAGGTATGCTGTGGTGGAGAGCCTCTCCATGAGGAATCTGGGGGCTGTGGCCTTCGAGATGAGAAACCCAGGAAGACAAGAACCACCGGCAGGTTTGATGTCTTGCAAAGGCAGCCGCTCCCTGCCCCTTGGTAAAATTCTGCAGGGGCCAGGCAAAGAGCAGGACAAGACACCCCCCCCTGCCCCCCTGCTCCTCCGTAGCCTTTTACCTGCAATTTTGGCATTTCAGGAGAAGCCACGTGGCAACAGTGAGAAAGTTCAGGTGCCTTTTGGCCCAGGCAGAAGATTTCCCCTACGGCAGTTGGGTGGGGAAGGGAAACACCCTGTGTTTTGCAGTGTTTTGCAGTGTTTTGCAGAGCTGAGCTGTGTAGCTGGGCATCCCAACAAAGGGCAAAGTCCCTGCACCCACTCCACCATCCCTCTGTTGACTGATCCAATGTGGGCACAGGGACAAGGTGACAGCACAGTTTGGCAGCTCCCACCACTGGGGAGCCCTTGGAGGAGCCTTGGGTGCATGCACAGGCATGTCACCCTGCTGTCACCCTGCTCTGGCTCGGTGGGACGATGGGTGAATGGCTTCAGTGCCAGATGTGAACACTAAAAACACCCAGTGACTTCCAGCAGCCCCACCTTGAGTTCTCCATGAAGTTAAAATAGCCAAACAGCGGAGCAGGCAGCCACCAAACCAGAGGAAAACCTCAAAGGCTCTTTTAAAAGGGTCTTGCGTGGGACATCGCAGGAGGCAGCACTCGGCCACCCGCCAGGGCTGGGAGCCAGCCCTGCCTCTGACCTCCAGCTCCCTGCCTGGTGCCAGTTCCCAACATCCCGGCTGTCCAGCCCTGCCTCTGACCTCCAGCTCCCTGCCTGCTGCCAGTTCCCAACATCCCGGCTGTCCCGCTCCGAGGGTCGTGTCCCCTGGGAGGAGACCTCTCTGGCTGACGCTGGGGCACGGGGAGTCACAGGAGCCTGGGAGCCGGGGCAGCCACTTGGGCTGGATGTAAATCAGAGAGTTTCCCTTCAATTCCCAGCAAACAAGCGGTTTTGGGGCAGGGAATAAACAAGCCCCCACTGGGAAGGAGAGGCTCTCCCTAACCGGTGCCACCACACACCGAGATCCTCCACACCCCTGGTTGGGCTGGAGTAAGTGATGGGTTTGTTTAAATCCCCTCCCTGGGCAACCACACAAGCAGATTGAATCCCTTGTATGACGATGCAAAGTCCCACTCAGCTTTTATTGTGACAACCCCCCTGGGATAATTTGCTTTAGCACTGACACCGGTCCTGCCTCTTAAACTTCTGCACCCCAGGAGGCGGCACAACCCTGAGCCCCCCCATTTCTGCAGCATGAGCCAGGGCAACCTCAGCTCCCCTTGGTGCAGAGCCCAGAAAGACGTCAGAAGGAAGCAGCCAAGGCTTCCCCACCACTGATCTCCAGGCTGGATGGTGCAAGGCAGCCAGTGCTTCGTGGAGCAGCTGCAATTCTCACTCGGAGCGAGACAGAGCAGCATAAAAACACGGAGGAACTGGGGCACCCAGTCTCTCACTATGGCTGCAAGTGGGGCAGGAGGGCAGGGTGGTTGCCCTGGGTCCCACCTCCCCAGCCATTAAGCACTTGCAGCTGGGGAACACCTGGGGATTTTTTGCTAATCGAGGGCAGCCTGGATCCACCGTGTCCAACCTGGCTGGAAAACAAACAGCCCAGCCCTTGCTCTTTAAATCAGAGGCATCAGCTTGCACACAAAGGATGACTTGTATCCTCTGACATTAAAGGCTCCAGTAAAGAGAATAATTTCCAGGTGGGTAATCCAGCAAGCACAGCAACGGGGGCGGACAGAAGGAACACAGGTTTCAACACAGCTTCCCGTAGAAGAGGGGGAAGAAACCCACCTATATTTTACCATCTGCATCTCTCAAGGGTCTCCAAACTCACCAGTGTCTTCACAAGGAGCCACTGTGTGCCCAGAGGGTCCTGGGCTGGTGGCAGGGCTCCTCCACCATCCCCACCCTTGTGGGGTGGCCGATCTGCAGCCCTGCCTGCCCTCCTCTGCCTCCCCATCAGCACACCCCCGCCGGTCCTGACCCCCAGGGTGGGCTGTGGGAGGGAGCTCAGCTGTGCCCAGTGAGGGTCTCAGGTGGGTCAGGATCGCTGCAAAGGGGCAGCAGCTGCAGTGACTGGTCTGACAGGAGGGAGTGATGGCATCTCACCCCCCCACCCCTCCATCCTCTTCCTTTGTGGCAGAGCCAGAGGGTGCTGGGGCTGCCGGTGCTCATGGAAAAAATAATAATCGCACCCTCTAAATAAAGCGAAACCAGTAACAGATCGAGCTGCATGTTCAATGCTAATGTTACTTACGAGTGCACTTGCCATGAAATTATTGTTAATTATTCATCCTGGCTAATGCTCAGTTACTCTTGATGGCCTTAGAAATTGCAGTACCGCCTGAGTCACGGCAGAACGCGACATATTACAGCAATAAACAAGATCATATTCTGCCATTTAATGTTATTGTTTAATCAATGGTTGGGGTGTTTTTCCTCTCCTTTATTTCACTGTTTTGCTTGGGTGCTTTTCTCTGGCCAGGCAGGAAGAGCCAGCAGCCCATGGCAGGCTCTGCCTGCCCGGCTGGATCCTCACCCCCGCGCTTCGCTGCCGCACCAAGGACCTGCTCTTGTCCCCACTCAGCTAATGAGCGTTGTTAATGACAACAGCATCAACCTGAAATAGCCTTGACACCCACGGTGCTGCTAACATAGGCTGAGGGATAGGGAGAGGGGGTCCCTGGGGGGCTCAAGGGTGCCAGTCTTGGATGGCCCCTCTCCCCTACGACCTCCAAAGCTGGTTTGAAAACTTGTGATGTTTAAATCTCCCTCATGTAGGTCCCGGGGGATGTTCACACCTCTGGGTGTGCCTGCCTGTGCTCAGTAGCCCATCTTAAATCAAGAATTTATTTATTTATTTTAAAGCCAGGGATTACAGGGAGGTAATTAAGCTGTCCTCCTTGCTCGCCTACATCCAGTGCCTGCTGAATGCAGCAAGAGCTCTGCTGTTGACTTGCTGGGCACAAGGACAAGCCCTTTCCCAGGCAGCACAGACCTTGTAACACCCCGTGCATCCCAAAAACCATCTGCCCAGCCTTGGTGCTCCCCTCTCTGGCCAAAGCCCTCGCTCATGCCCAGCTCCAGGGGCTGCTCCAATTTTCGGTGGCTTTTTTTCCCAGCAGAATTGAGCCTGCAGCCGGTGGTTTGCCCAAATTCAGCTGGTCCAAACCCAGCCTGGAGCTGGCTGTGGCAGCGATGCCTTTCCAGGGGTGACGCAGCCCTTACCCCCCTCTTGGCAGTGTTGTGCCCAAGGAGCAGAACAATCGCTCTGGCCATCACTTCTTAGGGACAGACAACTTTATTCATTGCAAGGATACCCTCAGGACCAGCTAAAGCCATCATGGCTGGGATGGCCTTGACCTCCTGACACTGCTCTTGATTCAAGCTGCCACAGAGCTGCTTGTCCCTGCCAGCACTTGGGGACTGCATGTGTCCCACAGCACTGGGGTTACCCCAAGTTCAGCAGAACGATGCAGTGTGCCTTCCCCAGGATGGGAGAGACAGAGAGCCCTCAGGCACAGCCCATCTCCAGGGTGCTGCCATCCCCAGCACCAAGGGATGGAGGAGGAGGAGGAAGATGGTGTAGGGTAAGTGAGTGGCTCCTGCCTTCCCCTGGGCAGCTCTAGAGAAGATTCTCCTCCTCGGGCAGTGCACTGGGGCTGGAGTCCGTGGGGGGGATGGAGGCTGTGGGGGGTTTGTAGTCCACCCCATGGAAAACCTGCCTCTCTGTGCCCATGGGCTCAGGGTGGGAGAGGGTGCAGTCCTGGCTGTGCCGGTGTCTGTCCCCACCACTGGCCAGGAGGCACTCGTGGCATCGCTTGCCAATCAGGTAGGTGGCCTCAACGAGGCTCAGCATGACACAGATGCAGGTGGTGACCACCATGAAGAGGGTGAAGATGGTCTTCTCGGTGGGCCGGGAGATGAAACAATCCACTACATTGGGGCAGGGGGGCAGCTCGCACTTCACCACCCGGGGCAGGGTGTAGTTCCTGTAGAAGCGGTAGAAGATGTAGAGGAAGACCACATCCACGCCAGCCTTGAAGATGAGGCTGAGCAAGTAGGTCCACCAGAGCCCCCCCCGCTTCTTGCCGGGGTTGGGGTAGATGCAGCGGCAGTTGTCCCCACCAGCAGCACGGTGCCTCTGCTCCTTGGCTTCCCGGTAGGCCACATGCATGATGACCAGGAGGGATGGACAGGTTACCAGGATGAGCTGCAGGGCCCAGAGGCGGATGTGGGAGATGGGGAAGAAATGGTCATAGCAGACGTTGGTGCAGCCCGGCTGCCGCGTGTTGCAGTCAAAGTCCTTGTGGTCATCGCTCCAGACCCGCTCAGCCGCCACCACGTAGACCAGCAGGCGGAAGATGAAGACGAGGGAGAGCCAGATGCGGCCGAAGGCTGTGGAGTACTTGTTGACCCCGCTGAGGAGCCCTTCGAATACCCCCCAGTTCATGGTCCCCTGATGCTCTTAGTTACCCTGGGAGGAGAGAGAACGTAACAGTGCCACCAAAGAAACAGCGAGAGGTCCCCACCCCGCATCACCCGTGTGCCCCAAAGCTCCTGCCCGGGTGGCTTTGGGGAATCATCTGCTGCCTTTGCTTGCATGGGGGGACACGCACCCACACGTGTCTCAGCACAGACCTGGTCTGGTGATGCATCTCTGCAGAGGACTGTCCCCCTCTCCGGGGTCGTGGGGACCCAGCAAAGCTCCCCAGTTCTGCTGTGGCAAGAGCATCCCGCCACCTGCCACGGTCCATGTCCTGCTCAGCCTCAGCCTGCTGCCGTCCTGCATCACCCACCCCATCTCTCGCCTCGTTGCCCAGGTATTTGTTATTCATTTTTCTTTATGTTGCCAGGCCCGGCCCAGGCAGAGGACAAATAGGAGCAGCGGGGGCATGACTCACCCAGCAGCTCTGCGGCTCCACCGCCACGTCCTCTCCCATCACTGGAATCTGCCATTGCCTCCACTCTCCTGCCCGGGCAGTGCGGAACGAGCCCTGTGCCCACCCGCTGGGGTGGCCATGCCGGGCACAGCACAGTGAGGTGGCACCATGGAGCAGGGTCAGTGGGCGAGGTGGGGAGGGGTGGGGGGGCTGCAGACCCCCAGGTAACACCGAGGGGCTGACCCAGGGCTGGGCAACCACGATAACCTACATTCATTCGTTCTGACCAATCTCACCCCAAACCAGCACCAGGAACCCCAGGAGCTGGTGTGACCCTGGATTGCATTGTGCAGGATAAATGCACCCCAGGCGCTGTGGGGCTGCGTTTGGCACTGACCCCCCTTAAACATCTTACCTGTAACTAAAACAGCAAGACTCCCCCTCGCCTGCAGAGCTCTCCGGAGTGAACACCTCCCACTGCTCCACACAGCCTGGCCCCTGCGATGTGCCTGCTCACAGAGCTTGGAGGGGGGTCGTAGAAGCTCCCTGGGCACATACCCCCCCCCGGGGACTCACACACAACCCCTAGATTTCTCCTTCCCCATGCACAACATCTGGCAGCACCCCAGGGTGCGCCCATCACCCCGGCATCGGGTCGGGCTCTGCAGTGTGCTCCCTGCGGCAGATGCCTCTTCCCCAGCCCCACTTCACCAGGGTGGGGGGGCTGCATCTGGGGGGGGTGTTTCCATGCCACTTACCTGCGGGGTGTCCCTCTGCCGAGGCCGGCGCTGCTGCCGGTCGGTGCTTGCCCACGGCAGGAGCTCATCGCCCGGTGCGAGAGACACCGGCGCCGCGTGAGTCATCCCTGGGCTCCTGGGAGCGAGGAGGAGATTCCCAGAGGGAAGGGACGGGGTTCAGGACACATCCCCACGTGCTCTAGAAGCTGCCAGATTTCCTGGGGGCAAAGCATGTGGGGGCCTGATCCTGCCACCGTGCGGGGAAGGGCTGCATCGGCGGCTCCACAACAGGGGGCTGGGCGGGTGCTCAGGCCCAGCTGCCCCCAGATGCCACAGGGTGCTCAGCATGACCTAGGGTCCCTTCACCCCCTCCCCGTGGTCACCTCTGCTTGCTCAGACCTGCTGTGGCCAAAGCTCTGGGAGCCCTCAGGCACCAAGACACCTCCCTCTTATAATCCCTTTTTACCCAAACTTTGCATCACAGCAATAACTTAAGAAGAGCCTTTATCCTTCCCCGCCTTCCACCGAGTGGGTGGTGGTTGATTATCTCCCTGGGCATTAATTAACCACTTCTCCTGTGCCCCCTCACCTGCAAGCTGGCACAAGCCTCTTCGGCAGCACCAGAGCCCAGGAGCCCTCCCAGGATGAACCCCCAGCTCAGAGAAACCCCCTTTTTGATGGGACAGCGGGGAGCACAGAGCAAGGTTGGGGTCAGGGGGGTCCAAGGACCGGGTGCTGCTGCAAAGGGTGTGAGAGCTCAGGTACAGCTGGAGTCATTTGAGGAGCAAACACACATTTCATTTGCAATTCCGCTGGGTTAAAAAAAAACCAAAACAACCCAAAAAACAACAAACCAGTAGAGAAACAAATCTAAACAGCTGTAAAGTAAATTACCACTGTTTGCGGATGGCTCCAGGGAAGAGTTCTGCAGTTTGAAATCAAACAAGCCTGGGTTTGATATTTTTTTTTAACGTGGCTGTGCAGTGGCTGGGCCGGGAAGGGGGTTCCTGGGGGCTGTCCCCCTCCATGGGCAGGCAGGGAGGGCACGGAGCAGCACCTATCCCAGGGGACAATGGGGGCAATATTCTGCCCCAGGCACCCCCAGGTCTGCAGGTGTCCAAAAGGGGCTCTTGTGGCTTTCTGGGTTAAAATCCCCTCTTTTGGGGAGCTGCCAGATGTGATGGGAAGGTTCTGCTGGTGTTGGGCTCCAGGCAGAGCCCACCAGAGTGCCTGTGGTCCTCGTGGTGCCTCCTCTGCCCGTGGGCTGGTGGGCAGCAAGCTCCTGCAGCCAGAGCTCCTGTCCCACCGCTTAAGTTTTCTGGAGAATTCTATTTCCCATGGGCAGAAGGGGGGTTGCCGAAGGCTGCACCCTCCACTGGCTGACACCAGCCAGCCCACGCGAGTCCGGGGTGCTGGGGACGCAGAGGTGTATTAATGGCAACACTTTATCTTCCAGGAACAAGCCCCATTAGTACATTTTCACTACAACATGAAATATTAATAACACTTTGCATTTATATAGCGTCATTCATCCAGGAGTCACCAGCCAAGCTCCTGACATGAATCAAACACCGCAGCCAGCTCCGGAGGAGGGACCTAAATAGGATCATACCCCTTTTCCAGCTGCACACACTGAGGCACGGGGTTTCCTCCAGAGCGGTGGCGGAGACCACTGGTGCTTCGTGCCCATGCCTGTCTGGGGTGAGACCACCAGCGCCGCTCTGCCCACCCTCAGAGGATGCCACCGCTCTAAAGCTCCCAGGGCTGCTGCTGGGCGTGGGGGACCTCCATCCAGCCCACTCTCTTCACTGGGGGCTTCACTACTGCCAGGCAGGAGCTGCTGTAGAAAAGCAAAATGCTTCCTTGGGCCACTGATACACTGCTTTTTCCTTTAAGGTTTTGGTGTTGCAGGAAAAGTTTTCCCACTTTGTAAAACAACAACAACAACAACAATAATAATAATATTCAGAGTTGGTGTTTTGTTTTGAGTTTGTTGTTTGTTGTTGGGTTGGTTTTTTTTGTCTTTTGACCAGTTGCACCCAAGAAGTCTTGGGGGGAAATAGCCCATGGTGCCTCCTCCAGCTGGTGCCACGTTTCTGCCATCGGGGTGATGGTGCAGGGAGGGGGAGTTGTTTGGTGCTTTAGGAAACCTGTCAGCCCAGGTACAGCCAGGCCCTGCCACAGATACAGCCCGAGGGCTCCCGCAGAGTTCGACAGCAAGCAGACAGTCGGTGGGGAAAGGGCTATTTTCATCTTATTAAAGAGCCTTATATTTAAAGCCTCCTTCAGGTCTGTAGCACAAGATGATTGCGGCGGCTTTTACACACTAACTCAGCAGGAATCGCTTCTGCTTTCGGTGCTGCTGCATGCAGATGCTGCTTGGCGGGGCGGAATCCCATTATTGATGCTGGATAAATAGAGAAAAAGAGGTGCTGGGTGAAGGTAGGGAGCGGGTGGAGAGCAGCAGGGAAGCTCTGTTTGCACAGCCCGCCCGCCCGCTGCTCCCTTCACCCAGAACTGCTGTTACTCAAAGAAGGCAGCACCTTGTTTGCAGATAATTAAAAAACCCAAGCAGATGAGTGAAAACTAAACACACAGAGCAGGCCTGATGGTGACTAAACCCCAAGGAAAGGCGTGTGAGGGTCCGTGGCGCTGCTGCAGGCAAAGCAACTGCTCTGTGCCTGGCTTGGTCCCACCTTCCCTGTCCCCCCCATCCATCCCTGCTGTGCTGCACCCTACACTCCTCCATCTTGACCAGTATCTTCATCAATGACACGGACAGCCTCTACTGGGAGCCCCTCTGCTGGGAGGACAGGCTGAGAGAGTTGGGGCTGTTCAGCCTGGAGAAGAGAGGGCTCCAGGGAGACCTTCGAGCCACTTCCAGTCCCTCAAGGGGCTCCAGGAAAGCTGGGGAGGGACTCCTGATCAGGGAGGGGAGCCTTAGGAAGAAGGGGGATGGTTTTAAACTGAAAGAGATGAAATTTAGATTAGATAATAGGAAGAAATAGTTTACTGTCAGGGTGGTGAGACACTGGCCCAGGTTGCCCAGAGAGTTGGTGGATGCCCCATCCCTGGAAACGTTCCAGGTCAGGTTGGACTGGATTCTGATCCAGTTGAAGATGTCCCTACTCATTGCAGGGGGTTGCACTAGGTCACCTTAAAAAGTCCCTTCCCACCCAAACTAATCTATGACCCGACTATTCTAAGGCGGCACCGCTAATGAGGTGGCAGCAATTAAAGCTGAGGGGCTGAGGGCAGTGGGCTACTGCCCACTGAGGGGGCTGTGGCCCCCAGGGTGAGTGGTGCTGTCTGGCCAAGGTGGCTGGATCCAGCATGACGGAACAGACGCTGCAGCAGCCGGACCTGTGGGTACCGTGGGGCAAGGGGAGCTGCAGCCACGTGCCGTACCCCACTGCACCCCCCAGCACCGAGGCATTGAAAAGACCTTTCCACTGCCTCATTTCAGCCCTAAGAGCCGTTGATATTAATGCTTTCCCTGGTTCAGGTTTCCTTCACGTGGCCAGGAGGGTGGTTCGCAGAGATACTGGGTTTGTTCAGGAGCTCTCCTACGGCAAAGCCCTGTTCAAGGACTGTCTAGATGAGAGCAGGAAAACCCTCCATGGCCCAGCCTGGTAGCAGCCACCTAACACGGCCAGGACCCATTAATCTGCTAATATTTATAAGCAAGACTGCAGGGAGTAACCGCATTTCTAGGAAGAGCTTAATTAATCACAGAATCAACCTGACTCCATGAGATGGTTTGCTACCGAGAACATAAATCCACATGGTCAGCGGTGGCTGAGGATGAGGATGAGGTTAGCAGGGACCTAAATCATGGCAGGTGATGGCTGTGAGCAGAGGAGGGGACAGGACGAGCAGAGGGACCTCCCTTTGCTGGGAAGCAAGTGGATGGGGGCAGAGAGGTGAGATGCTGCTGTGGCACTTTGCCCATAAGAGGGCAGAAATAAGAGCATTTCAGGCAAGACCATGTCCCTGCAATGATGGCAAGAGAAGAACATGGAGGGTAAACATCAGCTGGAGGAGATCATGGGCAGTCACCAGGTCCTAAACCCAGGCAGGGAGGGGTCGGGGTCCCGGGATGCTCTCAAAGGGGAAGCAGGGTCCAGCCCAGCCCTCAGCCCTTGCTGACTGATGCAAAGGGGCCCAGTTACATCTGTGTTTGGCCAAATAATCATCGTGCAATTGACATCTTTGTCCTTGCCACTGACCTTGGCGTCATTCAAATGGGTGACCTGCCGGTCAAAGTCTTTATAACCTGTTATCAGCCTCCTGTGTCATGCCTGTCCCCTGGCAAGTCACATTATTTTGAAATGGCAGCTAAATGGGAAAGAGGTCGTGCTCCCAATACGGTGACAATAGGACATGACAGCGCTTTTCTGAGTGATTAAGCCTCAGGTGATGTTGGGGCTACCAGACAAGTGGCTGAAGGCTGAAAGACTCTAATCACCCCGGACATGTCTTCGCATCCTTGTGCTCCACCCTGCTGGGGTGGCCTTCCAGTGCGAAACCAGAATGATAGTAAAATTAATCCAGCCCAACCTGTGCACCCACCAGTTAGTTACCCGGGCTGTTAACAACCAGCCCCAGCAGCCTGTTGGCCCTCAAAGATCGTTCTGCAATAAATAAGCTCCGATGCCTTAAAAATAGCTGTCTGGGGCGGCCGGAGCAGACGCTAGATGGCATTGGGAGAACACGCCGTGCAGCACCAGTGCTTTCCCTGGAACAGTCTGGCAAAGAGGAGCAGAAAACTCAGGATGACGGAGCAGAAAATGTCTCTGCCGGCGAGAGGCTCCCAGCTCACCTTCAGCCTCGCACCAACCTTGCGGCACGGCGGAGCCCGCGGTGCTGAGCCCTTGTGCTGAGCTAATGAAATAGTCTCTCCCAATATATATATGTTTTAATATGGAGCAGGGGACTGGACTCCTCTGGGCCGCTCGTTGCTCCCTGGTGCCAGCATGGCCATGGGTACCTGCTTGGTGGGGAACACGTGCCCCCCGGCCACCCCAAACCAGGGATGGCTCCAAGGAGCAGGGCTTTAGAGTTCAAAGCCCAGTGTTGCTGCTGACCCATCCCTTCCCTGCTGGCACCAGAAACCTGACAGCTCCCTTCACGTTGAAAAGGAAGATTTTTCTCCTGCAGACTGAGCATATGCTTTCCTGACCACCAGCAGAGGGGTCTGTAGGGAAACATCTGAGGTGGGGACTTGGGGGCTCCAGCCCCGCAGCCAGGGAGAGGTGGATGAGGATAAAACCTGGAGAGGGCAGGGGGACGGGCAGGTTTGCTCAGGCAGGAGAAGGCAGAGCAGCAGCGGGGGCTAAGATGCCCCAATTCACCCCAACTCGGTGCCCTGGGAACCCCAACAAGGCAGACCCTGCCTGCCACCCGCCATCTCTCCAGTCCGAAATGCCTGGCTATGGGATGGATGGGCTCAAGAGGCCTCTCCCATGGACAAGCTCTGCATCCCAATGCCAGTGTTGCTGTAGCCTCCAGCCGTCTTGGGGCTGTGACAGACACAGGGCTCTGCAGTCATGCAGATGAGCCTTTCAGCCCCTTGAGCCGGGGGGACACCCCGGGCCAGCTCCCCCCAGCACTGCAGATCTCACCCATGGGATCAATCCCCACGTGTGCCACTTGTAGCCCAGGACCGGCCCCTATCCCTGTCCCTGGGGCTAGGTGTCCCTCTGCCTCCCCTGACACAGCCTGCTGGTGGGAAAGGACAAACTGGTGTCACTGGACCCATTTTGGATGGGGAAACCATCCCCCACCAGTGCCTGCACAAGCCTCTTTGTATCCAGCGAGTGAAGGAGCACCGTCAGTTCTGCAGCAACCCTCGGACCATGCTGTTCAGGGTGTTTCCCCCAATTCCAACAGCTATTTCTCCTGGGTCCTGATCACTGACCAACCTCCCCCCCTGCCTCGGGGTCAGCCTGCCAAGATCTGTTTATCTGTCTGTCCTTCCATCCCTCTGCATCGCGCTCACCCCTCCCCTGGCTGCATCAGTATTCACTTGTCTCACCTCAGCCAGAAACTGTTTGCAGCAGCCGGGAATCAGTCAGGCCCTTTCCTCTTTTGCTGCCTCCCCATCACCTCCAGCCTCCTCCCCCTGGTCTCCTTCCCCCCCAGCATCACCTCCCGCATCCCCGCTGAGCCGAGCCGACTTCCACGCTTTGTCTCCTAAATGCTGCATGGTGCTGGCAGCCCAACAGCCACAATACATCTCCTGATTGCAGCTCGCTGCCTTCCAGCCAGCCCTGGCCTCGCAGCCTGCATCTCCCTTCTGTGCTGCTGGTAGCAAAGGGCATGGTATGGCATGGCATTGCCACAGCCCACCTGCTCCTCCTCCCCCTGGGGACAACCCAAAAGCCCCCAGCCCTCTGGAAAATGGCACGGCCAGGCTTGGTGTTGCTTAGAAGCATAGAATGGTTAGAGTTGGAAGGGACCTTAAAGATCATCCAGTTCCAACCCCTCTGCCCTGGGCAGGGACACCTCCCACCAGAGCAGGTTGCTCCAAGCCCCCTCCAACCTGGCCTTGAACCCCTCCAGGGATGGGGCAGCCACAGCTTCTCTGGGCAACCTGGGCCAGGCTCTCACCACCCTCATACCAAAGAATTTCTTTCTGCTATCTCATCTAAATCTCCCCTCTTAAATCTCCCTCCTGTCCTGTCACTCCACATCCTGACAAAGAGTCCCTCCCCAGCTCTCCTGTAGCCTCTTCAGATCATGGAAGGCTGCTATAAGGTCTAACCGGAGCCTTCTCTTCAGGGTGAGCAACCCCAGCTCCCTCAGCCTGTCTGCATAGGAGAGGTGTTTGGCTCATGTAGGTGGGAACTGCTGGGGTGACGCTATGGTATCGGTGGCACAGGATGCTCTCCTGACCCTGCCTCCTGTCCCATGGGGCGGGGACTCTCCCTCTGCTGTCCTCCCTGCCCGAGCAGGGTAATGTATAGCAGAGCCAAAACTCAAACACCCTCGCAGGCTCCTCTGCTACAGAGCTCAGCTTTATTTTTTTTTTGGAGATTTCTGCCCAGGCAGCCTGACCAGTTCAGTTTCTTCCACAGGCTAAAACCTTGCTCACACCCAAAGAAAAACACTAGATTAAAAACAACCCATTGCCTCCCCTTAATTTGCCTGCACCACTCCCGGGGACTCCGGGCAGCAAACGTGTGAACTGAACTCTGAAAAGGGCCCAGACTTGGCTCAAAGCAAGAGATTTTGTATCGGCGTGTCTTAAAATGTCAGCACTTTAATTAGCTGCCATCTGAAGCTGGAGTGGGTCTATCCAGAAAACAGCTAGCAAACTGTTTTGCCCCTCTCTTTTTTCAGTTCAGGTTGAGAAATTTGTTCAAGCTGACCTTTTCCCTCCCGGACCCAAAAAAAGTTCCCAATCCATATTGGCATTTCCTAAAAATAGGATGAAATACACTGCCCCCCCCCCCTCCCCCCATAATATACCAACCAGCTGTAGGGATGATGTCGTGCTCAGCTAAGCTGCATCGTGCCAATGCAGGGAGGAGGCAGGCACCAGAGGACTTCAGCGGCCAGATTTCTGCCCCTGGAGAGACAAGGTGATGCCCCCCGGGCTCTCGTGGTCACCTGTGGCTGTCCTGTGCCCCGGTACAACCTCCTGGCATCTCCCCAGGGCTCCCACCATGTCTCATTTCCCCTTCATTAACCCAGAGGGCTCCATGATATTCATCAGGTGCCAGTCTGGGATGTGCAGCAAACACATCGGGACAATTAATGAGCTGGAGATTCAGCCACTCCATCAGCCTCTGCCTGGCTGAGCGAGGATGGGGGCACGGCAGTCCCCACACATGCTGCCACCATCCCCAGGGTGGCAGGGACAGGCTGGCAACAGCGAACCTAGCCAGCAGGGTGAGGTTTAGGGGATGCAGGGTGCTTTTGAGGGGAAGATGGCCCCTGCCATCATCCAGTGGGCCTGTTCTCTCCTGGCATTGCCCCTGAACAACACTTCGATGACCTGGACCTGAGTGCATGGGTGACATGGAGCTGATTGGCATCACCCCCCAGCCTCCCAGGAGCTCCCAACCTTCTGTCGAAGGGGATGGAGCTGCAGGACATCACCCCCTGAGAGCAACCTCCTGAGGCAACACAGGCTTCCCTGTGGTTCTTCCACCTCCAACCCCATTTGGTGTTTCCATCGGTGTCAAGGTTTTCCCTTCCATCTTCTTCTGACATCGCTGCCACGTCCCCTTCATCCAGAAGGAAAACCCTCAGCTAAAGCTATCTCAGATCAAGGTGCCACCTGCTCAGAGTTCTCTACTGCATCATTTAAATCTCCAATCTCACCCACCCTTTTCATTTTATTATTTTGTCCCTGTAAGGCTGCCGGAGTCATAACTTACACTCCAGGATAATTTCTTGCTCTAAAGGATACGGTGAATTTCTTCACAATTTGCTGACCAGCTGAGAACGCTTCTCCAGGTGGGTTACACTGAGTATTTATTGGATTTCAGCTGCTGGAGATGGAGTTTTGAGCCTCCTCATGCTCCGTGTGTGTGTGTGTTAAATTAATCAAAGCAAAGCTGGAAGATGCACCTGAAAAACATGGGAAAGTAGGAGGCCACGATGACTCCCCACAGCTACTGGTCTTGGAAATCTTGGTGTCCCACCACTTCAAAGGGCTCTGGTGACCCAGCCAAGGCTGTCTCCAGCATCACATCTAGGAGCAGAAGCCACCAAAAGCCAGGAACCGCTGTCAGGAATGGCCACGCAAGCATCCACCATCATGATGGCTGGGCACTGCCAAGGGCTCAGGATGTTGGTTTCGTGTCTGAACTTGGCCTGGAGCTCAGTGGGCACCTTCTGTGAGAAGGACAGGCCACCAGCACCGCAGGGCCCTCTGCCCTCTGGAAATGGCAGAGCAGCAGCTTGTCCCCTTTGCAGAGCAAGGGAAAGCTCGAGCTAGAGAAATACCTTCCTCGGAGCCTAATGACTCTTCAGCACGTCAGAGGAAGAAGAGTGGGATCAAAAGCATCTTCCCTGCCTCCCCGCTCATTGATGGAGAGCCTGGAGTCCTGGCCTCGCGGTGCTCCGGCTTTGGTGGAGTGCGACACTCATCTGCGGCGTGGCATGCAATTATGGCTCGGAAAAAAGAAGGGGCAGATCGCCCTGGGCGTGGGAAGAATGAGAGCCAGCCTCCTTTCATCTGCACCCCACTGTCCGCCGCCTGCCGCTCGCTATTCTTATCCCTCCTGATCAAGGCGAAGCGTTTCCTCCTCCTGCCATTGAAGCCTGGAGTCCCGGCATCGCGCGGGGAACAGGCCGGCTGCGCCGAGCAAGGGACGGGCCCGCTCCCGGCCCCACGCTGCGGGGCACGACCCTGCAAAGATGGCTTTCAAGCTCAGAGACGGCCTCGTGGGGACAGAGGTGTATGTACCTCCGCACACGTACAGCTCCGCCGCTTCTCGCACGCGGAGGAAGGTCAGCCTTGGTTCACGCTTGATGTGGGAAATGCCGTGGCTGAGACGATGGCGGGCAGCGGAGGGACCGTTCATGCACCTGCCTTGATGCCAAAGACGTGTTGTTCCCTATGGAAAAGGAGAAAAGGGGTTCTGGGAAGAAGCTTTGGCCATTGGGGTTCAAAAATCGCCTCGTGTTCTCATGAGAAAGACTACAACTTGTTTTCTGCTTGGACAGCTTTGTCCAAAACCCCAGTTCTTGTGAGATCCCATGAGTTATGATGGCTAGTGGTCACTTGGGGCTGCTGGGAGAGCTGCCAGCTTGTGCCCCACTGCCCTGGAAGACGATGGAAGTTGCTACGAGCACCATCCATGAGTAGAAAATGGAGGTGCCTTGGTGGCAAGGGAAAAAAAGATGAGTCCCCAGGAGTCTGGGTCCATTCAGCCCTCACAGCAAAGGCTGATGCCCAGGGCAGGCAGCATAACAGAAGTTCAGCATTTGAAGAAGGTGATCGGGTCCATCAGTACCGATGTGAAGCCAAGTCAGCAGAGCTATCCCAGGGACCAAAAACATTAGAGGAGCAACTAAAGAGACATCAAACTCACTTGGTGATGCTCACAGCTCCCATCTGCTACCAGAAGACTTTCCTTGTGCAGCTGATGCTTCCAGGCTGCCTTTGCCCCTCACGTATGACTTGGCTGTTTCTCATTCTTACAAACTGCTCCAGGAATTAATCAAACCCATGGTTTCTGGAGACACTGGAAAGGTCTCCAAGGAGCACTGGCCAGGTCCCCAAGAGGAGGTTCTTAACACATGTGCCCTCAGGAGCAGAGCCAAGCTGGGACTGCAGCCCCCAAACAGGGGCTGGGCTGGAGGGACCCAACCAAAGCTGACCTGCTCCACCACCATGTCAGACCTTCACATCTCCTCCAGCCTGGCTGGAAACGGTGCTCTGGGTAGCCTGCCCTCCCTCTCCCACAGCTCCCTCTGAACTCTTGTCCCTGCAAGCATCTCATCGTTGAAACCACCAGTGCCAGGGAGAAGGACAATCTGCCTACTCTCTGCCAACCTCCCACCACTTCAGGTGGAGCAGGATCCCACCTCTGGTCTCCTGCACCATGGGCAGCCCAGCCCACCGCAGCTGCAGCCGGGGTCAAAAGCAGCAGGACACGCGTTATTAATTGCCTGGGAGAGGCATCGTTATTCCCAGGCTCCTTCCCAGCACAATCTTTGTGCTGGTTCAATAAAGCTGCAGGGAATCACCCTCATTACCCTGAAGGATCCAGGAGTTCTTCCCAGGCATCAAACACAGGAGCAGCCCTGAGGGCTCTTGCAGAGAAATAAAAGTCCAGTAAAAGTCCCCTCCTTACTTCACTCCCGAGGAACTTCTTGACACCAACCCCAAGCTCACAGCCTGAGGTGTGAAGCCTTGTGTTTCAGGAGCCAGGGCTGGTCCCTCCCTCCCAGGCGCCGGGGAACACGGGGGCGGTCGGTCCCTCGCAGTTCAGGGTTCATGGGGTGTCACACTGGGGATGGCCCAGCGTTCTGGGGAGACGCTGAAGCCGAACGGCCCCGTGGGAAGGAGCAGCCCCATCCACACAGCCCGGGGTGGGGAGCTGCAGAGGGCTCCTGGCTGCGGGTTCACGCCTGACTGCAATCAATATAACCTTTCAAAATTAATCTACTTCCTCCTCTCTTTTGCACACAAATGCAGTTGCCTAAATTCCTCCCTTTCTGTGACATTTGGGAAAAAAAAATCTCCCCCAGTGGAACACGTTCTTTACACTATAGGCTTTATTACTTTAAGGGGAACTTAAAATAAAGGCAATTTTCCAAATTTTTGGGTTTTTTTGGGTCTACAATATCGGGAAATAAAGGTTATTTCTCCCACCTCATCACTGCTCCCCTCTACGTACAAACAACCGCCAAGCGGAAAGAGCAGAGCAGCCAGGACAGCCGGGTCTGCTCCCAGTGCTCCCAGTCATCCTGCTTTGAAACCGGGGGAAAACCACTGCCAAAAGTTCATGGTCAAAGAGCTGTGTCCCAGGCCGGTTACCAGGGAACTGGGGGGGCCGTTCAGCATGGCTGGGGCAGCCCCAGCACCAGCACAGGGAGCTTCTGCCTTTCGCTCTTGCTCCTGATTTCTAAATACCTGAGCCAAATTGGCAGCGACGGCCGTGGGGCTCTCGATCACCCACAGCCTGGGCAGGGAGAGCTGCTGAACCTGAGCAGAGGAATTGGGAAGGAAAGGATGACAGGCCCAATTTACACATCACTCTGCTTTTCTACTTGGAATAATAAAAAAAACCAACAACCAACCCACCAAACCATTAAGGTTTCTTCCCCGTTTCCCCAAAGCAAAGCCCTTACTCACCCCGCCCCACACTGGGCTGTGCCCTGGGGGTGGCAGGAGGGGAGTGAGGAGATACCCCCTGTGCCCTGCCTGTCCCAGGGGATGGCTCTGGGCTGGGACACAAAGGGACACCTCATCAACCAGCCTGTTCCCACACGCATATCAGTAAAATAAACAACTGAATCAAGCAAGGGAGGAGAAGGGGCTTCCCCCATGCTGAGGTGATGGGAGATGCCTCCTCTATAAGTGAGCTTGCAGATGTGAAAATGAACCCCCAGGTATGGTGGACCCGCCGTGATGCTGATCAGCAGCCAGAGCTGTAGCTGCCCGGGGGAGAGGAAGAAAATGGCTTAAACAGCTAATTCTGGCTTTGCATTTGCCTCAGGCTCTCTGAGTGCAGAGGGGGTGCTGATGATCCTCACGCTCTGTCCAAAATTTCCCACAGTTGCTGGTCTGTAGCCTGCTGTCCTGGGGGGTTCTGCTCTGCATCCCTGGGTCCCTGCATCCCTAACCGCCCTGCTCCCACAGAGCCATTCCTGCCAGACCTACCAGGCACATCATGGTCCCAGAAAGGGTCCCAGAAATAGGATATCTGTGCATCTAATAACGCATGTGTTCAGAGAGATGACACAGGCAGCAGGACCCCACAGACCACACGACCCGCCCATCATCTCCACTGCCCTGGGAGGCTGATGGCAGAGCTGGAAAGGGCAGGGAGGAGAGCAGTGCCCGGCCAGGCAAGGAGTTGCCAGTGTCACACGGGCTCCTTGCTCTCGCAGGACAGTGCCACTGCCCACAACATCCCTCTGGCCACCCCTGGCTCCTGCCATCCCCAGCTGCGGACGATGGGGCAGGACAGCCTGGAAGAAGCCCAGCAGCCTGCTCCTTCGCTCTCCCAAGGCTATTTTTATCCTTCTCCCAATGACAGATTGAGGGCTTCAAAAAAACCAGCCCCGTGAACTCTCTCCTGCTTCCCCGCCACGGAAATTACCGCACAGCGGTTCAAAATGGGAGACCAATTTGCAAAACAAATAAGTCTCCGATTAGTTAACAAGCAGCAGCCTGACCTTACAGGGACCCTTTCATTAGGAGACACTTATTTCCCCGATACTTCTCTATAGAGCACCGATTAAGTGCATTGGGATGGAGGGAGCTACTTCATACCGTTTTAATGAATTAAATATATGCTCCTATTTGGCTCTTAATGTTGAGAAAAAATATTAAGTACAGTAATTGTCACATTCCCAAAGGCAGTCATCTCCCCACCTAGCAGTTCAGCCCTCCTTTCCCCTTCCCACCACGACGTTTAATCTGTTAATGTGTTTCTCACGTCATGGTATTTCCCTCCATTAACACCAGCCCATCAAAGCGTCCCCCACCAGCCCACTGGGCGAGTGAGGACAACGGCCACGGAGCGAAGGAGGAGAATAGATGGTCACAAGTGGTACAGGGAGCTCAGGAGCTCCATCCTCCTGCTCTCCAAGAGTACCCCAGGGTATGGAGGAGACCTGCAGGCCCTGCCCCAGCCGTTATTCCCATTGGGCTTTTTCTACTCTTCCTCCTCCTCCTCCTCCCACCATCTGTAAAGAGAAAGAGCAGGAGATGTGCCTCCGGTGCCAGGGATCAGCCAGCTCATGCCTGGGGTGATGCTCTTGGAGCAATATGGCTCCCAAGGGACACAGGGAGGTTTTGGGGAGTGGTTGGAGTGGCTCAAGAGGAAGCATCTTCTCCTGGGGTGCTCCTCAGCTTGCTCTGCTGAGGTAATACTGACCTGTGACTTTGGAGGAGTGCATCTGCTCCTGTCATCTCCAAGGGATTGGGAAAAAGAGAATGGGAAAAAATACCCATTCCACAAGGAAATGGTGGAGGAAGCAAGTGTTGGAACATTCTGGCCACGGGGCTGGTCATCCTGAAGCTCTGCCCCGCTGCCCACGGGGCTGCAAACCTCACACACTAGGTTGATGCGCCTCTGACTGGCATATAATTTAATTACTGCATGCTTAAAAGATTAAACCCACGATTAAAAGAATTTATATGGATTAGCACAGGATGATTTTAAATCACTGCCAGCCCACGGCGAAGCAAACCAGCAATCTGCAACCCGCAGCAAAAGCTGCGGCAGCGTGAAGGGCCAGGTGGGAGCAGGTCCCACTGCTCCTCTGGGAGCGGGAGAGCTGGGCACTGGGATCCACCGAGGGCACCAAGCCCCTTCCCAGCACAGCTCAGGCACTGCTGTGGAGACTGGAGGGGTGTCACCTCCCTGGCTTGCTTTTCTCCACATCCATCACTCCCATCGCACACACCGCCACACATTCCTCTCCCTGTCCCCAGTCATGAATTTCGGGCCGTTGTTAAGCCCATCTGTTATTTTTCTTAAGTCACTTATTAAATGTCCCCTTATGGGGGAAAGAAAGAAGTTGGATGGGAGGAAAAATAAAGCATGCAAACTGGGGAGGATTGACGAAATAAACTGGTTTAAATCCAATTCGCAGGTCTCCAGGTAAAGCTGTGATGCAGGAAGCGTTATTGTTTCCCTCTCAGGGGTGAGAAGGAGAATGTGAAATCTGTTTTCCCATGCTGGGAGGGGAAGGGAGGATCGAGGGCAGCATTTTCATCAAACCACTCTTCTTCCAGCACAGCCATTTGCAAATATTCATCCCTTCACCCACGCAGCCGTGGCCGTCCCTGCCACGGGCAGGTCCCCGCTGCTGGGGTTTGCCCTTGCCCAGTTTGCCCGCTGGCTGGCGGCCACAGAGCCATCTCCTGCAAAGCCCCGATGGCTGGATGTGGTTGGAGACGCTGGCCAAGGACACTCATCCAGCCATCTGCTAATGGCAGGGGCGGGCAAGGATGCTGAGAGCAGCCTCCCCGACCCCCAGAGCTCCGTGTGAGGATGCGCCCGGTATCTCTGTTTGCAGGGTTGCAGCGCGATGCCGGGCCCTGTGCAATCTGTTTGATTTGAAATATTAGTGAAGAGATTAGAAACAGTGCTCATGATTTTGTGATGCATATGGTAATTAAAGTGTTACATTGCAATTATGATGTAATTAAACTGTGGGATGCTCTTCAAGATGCAATTGCCACTCATTTGCATAACTGACGGATTTGCTTATTATCACCCTTTTAATACATGTATTAAAAAGAGCATCAAGAGCGGCGGCTATGGAAGCTTGCAGCAGCTCTTCCCAGTACTCAGCCTTCCCCCAGCCCCAACTG
>VZTM01026480.1:401626-426843 GCA_013400555.1 Jacana jacana
CCTTGTTATCCCCGCCCCGACCCCCAGCCCTTGGTGAGGGCACCAGACAAACATCCACACATGTACATACCCCCTTGGGCAGTTGGTGGGGGTCCGGTGCAGCATCACACTAGGTCCCCACCAGCAGCCACCAAGCAACCTCTGGGGTCATCTCCCTCCCCAGAAAACGCTGCCAACTCCCCCCTGCTCCATAGCTGCTACGCTCTCATTTCAGAGAAGGAGGTTTTCCCTTATTCCAGCCTCCCCAAGCCACTTTTTGGTTATTCACCCTTTCAAGGATGCTCTTTGGGGGTCCCTGGAAAGCTCCAGGAACCCACCAAACCTGACCTTTCCAAGCAATTAATGCAAACCCCTGCCCACCAGCTGTGCACATCTGGCACAGTGCAGCCACCAAGAGCGAGCAGCAGTTATCCTCAGTCATGCCACCCTTCTGGATCCATAGATTCCTGTGGGTACGGGGAAAAAAACAACCCAACTCACCATCTTGTAAAATAAGACTGATTTTCTCCTTTTTTTAAACTCACCAGAACTTTCTTTGAGGAGCCAAAATAAAAACACCCTCAGGACGGGGCTGTCCATAACCTCATCCCAATCAGAGGGATGTGAGGGGGTGCAACACGCGGCAGGAACCCGGGAACACGCTGGGGCAGCCAGAGAGAAAAGGCTCAGGAAGAGAAATCTTCACTGGAAGCCAAATCCTGTGTCTGGACTCTGCTTTTATCCGGAGAAGGCCATGCCTTAAAACATCCCTGACAGCCGGTAATGCCTCCATCTGACTCACTGCAGAGCGCACAAGAAAAGGAGAAAGGACTTTTCAAATGGTTCCTTTTATCTGGTGTTTTAACCCGCTCTGAGAAACACGAGATTCCTGAAAAACGTGCTCTCTGGTGTTCTGCAGAAATAGGTCTATGAGGAAAATAACGCCTCTGCTTTGAGAGGACCAGGGGTCGGGCTCAGCGAGGTGGGCAGCCCTTCGTCCCTGCCCAGCGAGACCACGGAGAGCGTGGCCGGGTTTAATTCCCAGTGGGGCGCTGGGCAGGGTGTTTTGGGGACACGTGGGCAGGACGTGGAGTAACTCGCAGCGTCAGACCTTAGAGGGAAGACGTGGCTGTAAACCAGGGACCTGCCAGGCTTGCTGCTCAAAAACATCCCACATTCCCTTAAAAATACATTTGTCTTTGCGTAATTGCCTTCCCAAATGATATCTTCCCTTTAATTACAGATGCTGTTAGCCTGCCTAGGAAAAAAAAAAAGAAATAAAATAAAGAAAGAATATTGATTTAGGTGACTAAGACTCTCCCCGTGGTGCAGGATCGGGCCCCTGGCAGCAACAGCATGGGGTGGCGCTGAGCTAAGGGGGGGCTCTGCTGCTGGAGCAGGGGTGGGTGGTTGGGTTCTTCCTCACCTGAAAACGCTCTTTGGGGAAAAACAGAACACATTTTGCTCTCTGCATTGCTGAAATCCCAGCTGTGCTGCTGGAAGGCATGTCAGCACGCAGCCCGTCTTACAACACAGGTACAAAACGAGCGCGGCTGCGCCGGTGTCGAGGCGGTTTTTGGCAGTTGTGCTGCAGAAGAAATTCCAGCTTTGTTTTTCGCCCCCTTCTGAGCTGAAAAAAATCACAGCCCAGCTGGGCTGGCAGCCACAGCTCTGCAGTAGCCACCCCGGCTGGCTCTGCCGGGAAGCAGGGGGACCCTGGGGTGCTGGTGCTTTGGGGTGCCCATGGGGGACCATTCATCTCCAAGGGCAAACGACCACTGCAGGGCTAACTCCCTGAAGACTTAATAGAGCTGGAGCTTAATTCCAGTTATATAAGGACTTGTCAAAGTTAGGAATATAAGTCATTGGTGGAAGGATTTAGATGTATGGCTCTGTGCTTCTCCTGTTGTTAGTTTTCCTCCCCCCTCCCTTGAAAAGCTGCCGTCACGTGGCGGCAGCGCTGCCTGCGCAGTTGGGATGGCCTTTCTCCAGCACAGCAGCGAGTGACGATGTTTGGGGGATGCACATTGAGTGGTTGGTACCCAGGGACGTCCCGTGCAGGATCCAGGGATGGTCTCTGAGCTCTGCCAATGGCCACGGCCAAAGTGTGCTGCCCGGTGCAGCAGGACCGGGAAGTGGCGGATGGAGGTCTCCATCAGTCAGGTCAAACCCCAGCTCATCAGTTGCCAGCCCCCTGTGAGCCAAGATCTCTGAGACAAAAAAAGCAACCCCACATTTCTAATCATTTAGAGGCAGGTGGAGGAAAAGCTTTTTTTTTCCCCCTTTTCCTCTGAGCTACAACAGATCTACAATAGGGCTGTTCAAACTTCAGCATCCCCACGGCAGCCAGCGTGTTGGCTCTGGAGGTGTAAATAAATGACTCCTCACCAGGCTAAAAGATGTATGTGACAGCAGAGAAGTGCTGTAGCTGAGGCAGTGCCGAGCACAAGCTGGGCTGTAGAACCCTGGTACTGGGAGGGGACTGGTGGGGGTCGACTGGCCCCTGCAGAGCTGCCTGGGACCCCCGTGCCCAGGAGAGGGGCTGGGAAGCTGGGCTCACAAAATAAGCCCCAGGCAGCCTACAGCCATGGCCCCTGTCCCGGCAGCACCCTCCCTTTCCCCATTTATTTTGGTTTAGTCAGAAAAGTGTAGAAACCAGCTAATTAAAATTGATGCCGTGTTCACCAGAGCCCAGTTCCGCATCGAACTCCTGTTGCTTTCTTCTCCCCAAGAGCAGGGCTGCCATATTTAGCCAACTTTTAAACTCATTAGCAAAAGCAGATGCTTGGATCAGCAGTCCCTAATGACTGTAAATGAGAGTATTAGGTTATTGATTGATGGCCTAATTGTTGCCACCGTGACCACAAGCGATCTCTTTAAGCCCAAGCGCTCTGTGCGGAAGGATGGCCGCCCCCCAGGGAAAAGGCCGTGGTGGCCGGTGAGCGGGATGGGACACCCAGCAGCACCCAGGATGCAGCCTGCATGCAGATTTCCAAATTACTCCAGCATTTGGACAGTCGAGCAAAAGCTAATTAAATTACACTCTACCCAACACAGAGATCAAAGCCTTCGAGCTCACGTCGGGGCGTAACCTTTTGTGGGGGGCACTGACCCATGCTCTTCGCGTGGTAATGAAGAGATGGCTGGGACCTCAAAACAGGGTGACAGCCCAGTCCCTGTGCTCCCTGTCACTGCTGGGAGCTTTGCCTGGGTCACCTTCAGCCCCTGTGATGGACACTCCGCAGAGCTCACCGCCGTGATTAACTGTGGCTCAGCTTCAATAAAAGCATTTACAACCTGGTCCTTGACCCAGGCGGGTACAAATCCCTCTGCAGAAAAGAAACTAAGAGGTTCTGAGCACGTGCCCAAAATGGATTGTGGAGCCAGGGGAGAGGTCATTGCTGCCTCGGGATGCTGCTGGGACACAAGCTGCATTGCTCGTGGAAGTTGGTTTTGTCCAGTGTCATATCAGAAAGAAGGCTGAGAGCTGCCCCACAGGGGCTGTGAACACCGCCAGGACCTGCCAGGTTCTGCAGCACCCACAGGAGATGCTGGCCCCCCAAAATGCTGACACAGCATCCTGTCTCCCCAGTGCACTTTGGGGCAAGAGAAACAGCTGTGAAGAAAGCAGTGTCTGCTTCAGGAGCTTGGCTGATGTTTCTCTAACACCTAAAAATCAACAGAAAAAAAACCAACAGATTTGCAAGAGGATTTAAAAGGCATCAAGTTGCCTGGATACCAGATCCTGTAAGTACCCAAAAAGTAATTATAACGCAAGAAATCTGTCTTGGCTAAGCAGGTGGACAGGAAATTGGAAATCCATTTGTGAGAGACTTTCTACTTTCTAACAAGACAGGTTACAGCTCACCCCTCTTCACAGCAGCCACACGCTGCTGCTCTGGAGGAGAATGCTGCAGCTTCGTCCTGGCTCCGCATCTCTCAGTGCCCACCCATGCCATCCTCCACTCACACTCTGGACCACTAAGCCACGGCACCAGCAGCTCATTCCCATCCCAGCTCACCCCCCATGAGGCAAAGGCTCACACCACCCAACTGACCAACACTGTATTTGCTCCCCAGCTTCATGCACTGCCAACGACCCCTCCAGATGGCTGGCACCCCCAGGTCCCCAGTTAGCCCTGTGGGCTCTGCTCTGCCCTGCCAGCCACACAGTTCCTGCTCTCAGGTCAGCTCCATGGTCACAGATGCCCAAGGAACCTTCTCCTGCATGGCAGCAGGGGAGATGGCAGCACGGATCAGGAGCCCCATCCCTCAGCATCCTCCCCTGCCACATTGCGGGGTCCAGCTGATGGACACAGCTGGGCACCACCACGCCAGTTAAAATAAAAACCTGATGTCCTTGCCAATGAGAAACCCATTCTGAAACCTGCAGACTTGGTGTGTTCCTCTTGAGAAAGAAAAATTAATTAAGAAAAATACTTCCTTCACAGTTTAGGTAACAGCTCCAGAGCTCTAGGGGACAACAAACTGTGAACTCCAGGAAAATGCATTTCAGGGAAGGATGGTCTGAAGACAGGAGAGGAAAAAGAAATTGAGACAATGCATTTAATGAAGAAGCCAATTTACCCCCTTCAGCCTCTGCCTGCTCCTTTGCAGCAGCAAAATAGGAACCACAGGGAAGAACTGGTGGCAGCACCGCCAGCAAGTCACTAAAGAGGCAAGGTACAGGGGCAGTGAGGTGGGAGGACAAGTAAAGAGAATGCAATAGCAACAGTTTGATCAGCAAGAAGTTGCACAAAAAGAGAAGGGACGAGAGCAGAAACTGGGAGGAAAGTGCTGGTGGCAGCAAGGTCCCAGCAAGGGGAGTCTGCTCCGCTCCAAGCCACGCACGGACACGGGGACACACAGGCTCCTTCTCCCTCTCATTCACCCAGGAAAATCCCACTCAGGATCCTGCCTTTTCACACAGTATTTCTTTCTACAGCAAGTCACATAATCCTGCCTTTCTGAATTCAATGCTTTTGACAAGATAAAGGGCAGGTTGGGAACCCTCCCCGTGCAAACCAGCTCATTAAAGCCACGATCCAAAGGGCTTCCCTGCCTTGGCCCAGCCGGGGAATGCAGAGAGACGCACGTGAAATATCCATCACCCTGGGATGAAAGGCAGCGCCGTCCCATCCGGTGGGCTGAGGCCCCAAGGAGGAGGACACCAAGGCTGCTGTAGCTGGAGGATCAACTCCTTCAGCAAGAGGTGACCTTCACCCAGAAGTTGTTCCTTCTTTTAGTTTTTTTTTTCCTTCTTCCCCTCTCCGCAGCAGCATGGGGCCACCCCTCTGTTTTTCAAAGGCAAATTCCAGCTCCAGAGAAAAAGGAATTGCTAAACATTGATCACAACTTGCCTGGAGGTATGTAAAATACAAGAGGAGACCTCTCCCCCTGGCCTCCCACCGCACCCTACCCTGAACGCGAGAGGAAAAATCATCTCAGTGATCCTGGCAGAATCAGAACAAGCATTTAGCGGTCTTTAAGGACCCATAAAACACTTCAGTAGTTTGCTGGTTTATATCTGACTATCTTCTACATTAGCCATTTAAATTAAAACATTTATAATTAATTGAACAAATCATTTCCTCTTGCCCCCTTTGGGGACTGGAGCGCGTAAGTCTTCAGTAAATTTTAGTCTCTTAAGCAACGGGGGTATCCATTTCTTTTATAGGGCTTATTTTCCTGCAGGGTGGGAATCAAGGGCAGGCAGAGAGCAGCTTTAACTGGAAAATCAATTGATAGGAAAGACAAATTAATGCATCTTTTTTCAAAAGGGGAAATGAGACAGAGAGCCCAGCACTCAGAGCCTGCCCTCCTCTCTGCCCGGGCGAGCCGGCTGCGGTTCCAGAGCTGCTCCACGGCAGCCCCGAGGGCAGTGATGGGGAAGAGGGAGAAGGACCTTGGGTGGGTTTTTTTTTTTTCAGGAGAAAGGGGGTCAGGAGCTGAGTTTGGATGTGGTGGCACGGTCCTGCCCCAACCTTGTGCAAGGAGAAGGGCACCTGGACACAGGGCAGAGAAGATGACAGCATGATGTGCAGCGTTATCCCAGCTGGGAACTCTGCCCACAGCGCACAGGAGGCACAGGTTGAGGGCTAATTCTGCCTATCATTTCCAGACAGTCACTTTCAGATAAGGAGCTTAAACAGAAGGATTATCTGGGCAGTATGATCTTCCCCATCCTACAACCGCTGCCAAAGAGAACATCGGCAAGACCCAGCGATGCTGGGAACAAAAGCATTCCCTGGAAAAAGATGGTCCAGACAACCCTGAGACAGCCCAGCAAAGCCCCCTCTCCACCAGAAATTCCATACTAAAGAGGACCAAGAGCCAACAGGCTCTGGCTCTTGGATGCTCTTGTGCTGGCTGGTGGAGCCTGGTGTCCAGGCAAGCAGAGGATGAGAAGATGGACCAGGAGCAAGGAGGGACAAAACTGACCCACAGGACTCATGGGACTGCTCTGCATGGGTGACAGATGGGATAACCCCCAACTGGGCTCAGGAGCCAAGCCTGAGTGTCCCCAAGATGACTGGCCTGGGTGGCTGCCCCTGGCTGGGCTCCCTGCAGAGGTGAAGGAGCTCTGGAAGAGCCCTGGTCTTCACAGAAAATACAGTTTATTTTGATGCCCTGGAAATGCCTTTGTCAGCAGGTCTATTCTTTCATTGTGAAAAAGCCTATTAGCTTCTGCTTTCTACTTCTGTGGGAATTTATTCCTCCATCAGATCTTCAATATAAAAGTGCTTCCCTTACGGAGATTGATACCGCGTGTATGAAAAGCTCGTGTGCCTCTGGGCGAGGCAGTCCCTTCCCTGAGGAAGGATGAAGGATGGCTTTAAGAGCAGCTTGAGAAGATGAAATCTCAATTCCAAAGTCTGCTGTGCCATCCTGGTGACCTTGGGCTGTCAACGGGGTCCCCACGCAGCCAGGACGTGGGCATTGCTGAAGCCTCACTGCCCCCCCCCCCAGCCTGCAGAGACCCCAGGAGGACAGGGTCACAGGGGAACAGCCCCCAGTGAGGGATGAGTGCCTTGGTAAAGCTTTACAGCCCCATCCCCTGCAGCTCAGCCAGCCAAAGAGTGGGGACAAAACTGGGGGTCATACAGTGTCCGCCTCTGCCTTGGGGGGGACACGACCAGCAGCTCTGTCAGCCCTGGGCTGGGCTCAGCAGCAAAGCTGAGCTCCAAGGGGGCTCTGCACCAGGCTGAGGTGACACCAAGACTTCAGCCCCAGCCAAGAAAAATCAAGCCCCTCCTTTTTGTTCATGAGGAGGTAACGCTGCTCATGGCATTTGGCAGATTTTTGTCCCTTCACTTGCAACCCATTGCAACTTGCAATGGAGGATTGGACTAGATAATCTTTCAAGGTCCCTTCCAATCCCTGCTATTCTGTAATTCTGTGAACCCAAGTAGCACCAACCTGTGCAACAACCCACAAGTGCCTCCACCTGCACCTCTGGGCACACCAGGCTGCCTGTGACTGCTCTGGTGACAACATGAACAACAGGAGGAAAAGAAAGGTGCTGGACCAGCTGTACGTATCTCCAGTGCAATCCATGGGCTAGAGACAGCACACTCGTACAGAGACAAACTTCTTTAACAGCCTGAAACCAGGCAGGGAGAGTCTTGCCTGCTTTCAGGCTGCTCCAGTGTTCCCCGCACCAGACAGCGCTGGCACAGTACATGGGGTGAAGGGTCCTCATCTGGGCTGTGGAACCCCCTCGAGCATCCCAAGGACAGCCTGGTCCCATCCCTGCCCTCTGCCACCACTGGTCCTCACTGCCCAAAAGACAGAGCTGGTGTGGACATCACCCCCTGGCTCCCAAGTGGATGCTCCTGGCTCCTCCTCCATCCAGACCCACTCCTCTCCCCGCTCCATGCCCAGTGGCAGCCCCCAGCTCCCAGGGACCAGTGGACTCCCAGTGCCCTGGCTCCCACAGCAGGGGCCAGGGCAAGATTACAATAATAAATAACAATCATCATCTGCTTGGGCCATTACCGAACGGCATTGCCATGGCAACCGCCTGCTGGCCACGATGCTGCCTTCCTGATGGGAAGTATTTTCTTGGGATGGGTGTGAATTCCACCAGTGCGACCCCAGCGCAGCGTGTGGGTGCTCGGGGCGTCAGGGGAGGGTGACAAGGAAAGGAGCCAGCCCTGGCTGGCCACAACTGCAGGCTGCAAGAAGGGGGAAACCACAACCAGCCACACCAGAGCACTCGGGCAGCCCTGGCACCATCCCAGCCCGGCAAGGATGGTTCTACAAGTCCAAGCAACAGAATAAATTCTCACTAGCAAAGAGCCATCCTGTTGCTTTTAATTATCAGGAGAGGTCCTGGAGCATCACAGTCTGTTTAACTTGGGCTGATGGAAACATATTTCTCACAGCTCTGTGTTGGTTGGGATTTTTTCCTGCTGTATGTGGGGTGGGGTTTTTTTCCCTCCCCAGAGCAAACCAGCTGGAGAGACAAAGCCACAGGGGCCCAGGGGAGCAGATGGGGTGTCCTGGTCATGGACAACCAACCTGCCCTGGGCCTCTGCCTGCCGTGTCCCACTATGGATCCAGGATTTAGGCAGGGACTGAAAACATGACAAAAACCCCCACTAAGCAGGAACCTCTCCTGGCTCTGCCTGTGCCTGCATGAAGCACAAGAATCACATTAACAACAACAACAACAAAAGATAATAATTTAAACTTGCAGATGCCCAGGCTGAGAGGACTCCCCTGAAACATGGTGCCCTGGAGAAGAGGGTCACATCACTGCTGCCTCCCTTTTTATCTGCCCAGAGTCAAAATTAATATGGTACAGCTTTATACCAGGCACTCTCAATTTAATCATCAAAATACCTTGTAGGGGATTAACTGCCAGTTTCCTCTCTTAATCACTGTTGATATAATGAGATGACAGTCAGTTCTGCGAGGAGGGGGGATGTATTTGTCAGGAGGGCTTTTGCCACTGCTGTAGTTTGTTCTCCATTTGGCAGAGGCTTAGGAGCTCATCGGGGATGGAGACGATTCAGATGGGAGCAGGTTCACAAAGGCAAGTTTCCAACCACCCCGCAGCTCCAGCCTCAATCCCTTGACCTACATCAAGCACAGGACCCGGGATCAATGTCAGGAACAGGGTACCAATGGGCCAGCCTCGGTGACAGCACACACATGGGACATGCCCATAGGGAAGCTAAGCCCTGTCCGAGGGCAAAGTTGGCACCAAACCCTGCCTGGGAGTTCCTGCTCTTTGTGCCTGAGACTGAAGGAAAGCAAGGGCAGAGCTTTCCCCCTGGGCAGGGCACACAGAGTCCAGGCAGCTCTGTCACACCACCCCCAGCTGCCACCCCCCCTTGCCTGCCACATGGAAAGCCTTGCACCAACCAAAGCACTGGAAGACCCCAAAAGCCTGCCAGGAGAGCTGCACCCTCTTCCCCATCCCCTGCTTCCAAAATAAAAAGTGGAAATTAAGAGTTTATTTCACCAACCCTTAAATCCCTCTATAACAAAAATCCCACCCAACCACTCTCAGGCAGCAGGAGAGCGCCAGGCTTAATCCTCAGGTCATTTCACTCCTTTTGTCCTGGCAGGACTACAGCTTTCCAAGAGGTGGGTTTCCCTCAGGAATGCTCCCACTCCAGCTCACCCCTCTGTCCTGAGGCCTCAGCCCATGCACATCCCCCAAATCCCAGCCCCAGGACATCTGCCATCCATGAAGAGCCAGCAAAGGCTATAAACTCCAGTCGGTGTTTACCCCCTTCCTGCTGGCGGACGCTGGGTGGCTGACACTGAGACGATAGCCCTGCCTATAAATCATATTTTGCCCAGATTTAGAGGAGAAAGGAGCTATTAGGAGAAATAGATCAGAAGTGACACAGCTCATTATTACGAGGTGAGCCCAAGTTGGAGACAAGGGCAAAGTTAATAGAAAACGTATCCAATCCACAATGGTAACTTTAATTGTTACCACTAATGAAGCCTATTTAGGATGGATTATGTATCTGGCACTTCAGATGCAGCCCTCAATTCATCTTCTGCGTCAGATGTCTCATTGCATCAGATCCAGCGGCAGAGGGAAGGTTTTTCCCCTTCCACTGAACAACTGGGGTTGAAAAACAGATCCTGCATAATCCATCAACCACAAGGACCAGGAGCCCGGCCCTGGGCAGGGGCTTTGTGGAGACCATCACAGGGGCCATCTCTCCTCCCCAGCGTGGCCTGGAGCTGCTGAAGGACCTGTGGCTGCAGCATCAGCACTGCAGACCTTGCTGAAGGGCAGCCACCTCCCCACCTTTCTGTCACCCGCCCTACACTATTTCCAGTGCCAACAGCCACCAAAGGGGCTGCTGAGGACCCCAGGAGGTGGCAGAGGCTGTGGCTCTGCTCTGGACCAGCCTCCTCCTCCTCCCCAGCCTCCTCCCAGTCAGTTTTCTAGGCACACTTCTGGAATTAAGGACAAATTGTAATTACTTTCCTCGGTAACAAAACCTTTGGAGGAAAGGGCTGGTGATAGATTTCAGATTTTATCGGAGCTGACAAGGAGCATTACTCGCGCTCCACGAGAAGTGGCACCTTGTCAGACACAGAGGTCCATGGTGACCATTCCCTGGGGCACTCGCAGACACTGGGATTTCTTTTTCTTAATATGGGAATTAAGCACATTGTCTTGTTCAGTTCCCTCGGCCCCGCTGAGCAGCGAGCCCAGACTCGGCACATCATCCCTGCTGGGCACATCGGGCTGTGGGGCACGGTGACACGAGGAGCCACCTTCTCCTGCCCCCAAGGAAACAGCACAGGGTTTGCAGGTGCCATTTTCCCCCTCTTGCCCCACGGGGAAACATCCAGCTCCACTCCAGTGGGGAGTAAAGCCACAACAAGGAGAGACAAGTGACCTTTGTAAGGAGAAGACAAAGTTTTCCAACACTGAGTGTAATGACACGCTGGACTATGGCACACAGGGAGGGCACAGAGCCTGTCACTGCAGCCTCATCCCATTTCAGGGCATGGGCAGTGAATTTCAGGGTTCCTTCTCCCCGTTTCCTATGACCACATCAACAAGGCTCCCCTCACAAAGCTCTTGAGGCTGCACCCATCTGCTGACACCAGTGATGTCTCATCCCCATACAGAAGCCCAGCAGGAGGACACCGTGCTCCTGGGCACCCCCTGCCCAGACCCAGCGTGTTCCCACCCCAGGGCACATCCTGATTAAAGTTATAAGCAATCAATGATCTAATTGAGCTCGTTCCTTTTGATATTTTAAGCCTAGCTTGAAAGACCATCTCTTCCCCTGAGTCACCCACAGATGCTAACCTGCTTTTCCTGTGCAGACTATATTTGTGGACCCTCTGGTTTGTTTTTTTTTTTTCCCCCATTTAGCTGTTACTTGAAGCCATTTACTGAAACTGTTGATTGCTTACAAGGAGGGGAGGTCTCGGGTGCATTACAGCCCTCTGCAGTGACAGCGTCTCCAAACTATTACTGGAAGGTCACTGCAACCCCAAAACCGAAAGAAGAAATTGTAAAGGGAGGAGAGTGACCCAGGGCTTTAAACTCCCCATGGTAGTGGGGCACTGCTGGGCACCAATCCAAACCCAGCTGAAGGAGCTGCCTGCTCCCCAGGGCACAGGGTTTGCCTCTCCCTGCGAGGTGGCACAGCATCACACTGTCACAACCCCAGTGACAACCTGAGAACCAGCAGCAAGATGCTCCAGGACATGGACACTGTTCACCATGACCTGCTCCCAAAGGTGAGTTTGACCCTTCTAGCGTGGAGCTCCTATGTGCTCCTGGGCTGGCATCAGGCCCTGCCTCAAGCCCCAGTAACCAACTCCTATTTAGTCTCCATTTAGCTGGACGCAGTCATTCATTACCGTGACTTGGTCAGGAATTACAATGCCTGCCGCAGCCTCCCCCGGAGCAGGGAGCCGTTTCTCACCCAGCCTCAAATGGGATCATTCTCCCTTTTGTCCCCATTTTCCCTTCTCAGCAGCGCTGTACAAATGGGCAGCAAATCTCTTTTCAGTGTGCTCAGGATTTTCTGCACCGCAAATCCGGAGGAATTAATTGTGGAGATGATAACTCAGCATTCAGGTAGTGCCACCACTGTGCCCTGAGGAAGGTATCTTTGTCCTTTAGCAGGGCACAACGGTGTCAGTTGGCAGAGGAAAAGGGGCTCTGGCAGCCCCATGGACCCCCCACAGCCTCCCTTCCCAACGCAAGCACAAAGAAGGGGTGCTGAGCCTCAGACGCTCTGCAGGAACCTGAGCATCCCACTGTTCTCCAACTCTGCTCATCCTGAAAACAGGAGACTGAAGTGAAGTGAGTAATGGGAGCCACAGAGTCTGAGATGGATAGATCCATCTCATCTTCCATCCGTTGTATCCATCATACCGCTGTCTTTTATCTCTGGGTCCCTTTAAATGATGCTACTTGCTTTCCATTGTGGAGGGAACAGAAAAAAAAAAATCAATTAAAAAGAAAAGGTGGTAAGGGGGGAAAGGGATAATTATGTTCCACGAAAAATTAGGGGAAAGAAAAATGATGTAAAGAAATTACTTCCCATATAAAAGGGTATTTTATAATGGACCTTTAAAGCATTCCATCAAGTAAAACCAACACATTTATTTGAAGTGTTAAAGAGGAACCTTCAATCAATCAGAGAACTTCATTTTTACACTGAAATGAATTCAATTGACCTTTGTCTCGCAAAGATACGGTGGCTGAGGCAAGGGGGAGCCTGCTCCGAGACACAGCACTATCGCTCTGGGTGTCTGTCTCCCAATTCCAGGCTGAAATCCCCCACGGGCCATGGGAGCTGCAGCTTCACTCAGGATTTAAGGAGTCTTTGAGGAGACTTCAGATGGGGCACGTGGGGAAAGGGCTGGACACCGTGGTGCGAAGGGACCATGGTGTGAAGAGACACCACTGGAAACTCACTCAGAGAGGGACACTTCAGTGTGAAATCCTGAGATTAAACCCCTGCTCTCAAAGCAATTATTACCAGTTAATGGGAGCTGGGAAATGGTCTCTCCCTTCCCACTGACTGAAATCCCATTTTGTCCCCCCCCCAACTGCAAATGGAAGGGCATTCAGTTCGTAACCCATGAAAACCAGATGTGAAGTCTGTGGCTCAAGTTTCCCCTCCCTGAGTGCTTTGGATGCATCATAAACCCACGCAGGAGAGGGGGGCCTGAGGGATTCCAGGTATCACATCCCTTAGGGGTGACAGAACACCAGATGGGCAAACTTTTGGGGAGCACAGGACCATCTCTCCTACAGCAGTACTGCTGAGCAGGCAGCTCCAGCAGAGCAACACCTGCCCTGGAGAGGTGCCCTGTTTTCCATGCCAGGTCCCTAAATTACCTGGTGACATTAGAGAGTCCCATGTCACCATCAGCTCCTGCCCAGGCTGGTCCTCTCAGAGGTGCACCAGCCCAGCACCTTCCCCCAAACTCTGCTGGTTTTGGGGGGGCAAACTGCAGCAAACTGGTCAGCCCTCCCTCCCGAGTCATCTCTTGGATAGACAGCAGAGCAAGTACTAATAAAAATGGTGGCTAAAAATATGGAAAAGGCATTTATTATTGAGGGAAGAATCCCTTGGATTGCACCCGGGCTAATTAACATTTATACGAAGTGCACTCATCCCAAACATATATTAACCTTTGACGCACAGATAAGAGCAATTGGAAAGTATATAACGAGAGCAGAGAGACACCAGAGCACTAGACTCCCCTCCTGAAAATGCCAGCCTTGCCTCCTCTTGGTTAAGTTTTGAAGCAGTTCCCCTACAATCACCAGTTTCCCAGTACTTCCTGAAGGTCAAGACCCCTTGGCGCCCTGGTTGGATCTGGGGGGGAAAGAGGGGGAACAGAGAGGTGATGATGCCCAGGGCTCTGCCCCGCTCCTGCCCCCCCTGCACAACAACCCCATCAAACAGCCATGGCTTTTCACTGAGAGCCCCGCTGGAGAGCTCAGGAGAAAAAGGAAGGATTTAGTCCAAGATTTAAATCAAAACAGCAATCAATATCGCTCCTGAAAGCGGAGAGAAGAGCAGCCATGACGCCGAGGTGTCCTAACGATTCCAGTCAGCAAAGTCATTAGCAAAGTTAGATCCCTGGATTTCTTTTTTTTTATTCTTTTTTTAATTAGGAGTAGTGTGAGAGACACCCCCCCCCACCCCAGCACCCTCAGGGAAAGCAGAGAAACATGAAAGACCCGGGGGCAGCACAAGCTGGGAAGAGACTTGGTGCCACTCTCTCTGTGCCAGCCGGGCTGGGAGGGGGGAAAGGGAGGAGGAAAAGAAAATGTCAGAAAGAATAATGCCACATTTCTTCACCCCACTTACCCATTTCCTCACCATGTGGTTAAGTGGCTAATATCATGCTTCGCTTCATGAGAAACTAATAATGATCAATACCCGGCTCCTTCACCCCCCTCCCCGCCCCAATTCGTTACTGGAATTGGCACATTCCCACCACAGGTCATTAACACACAAACCCTGCAAAGCCAAGCAGCTAAATGGCCACTTGTGTTGGAAGATGCAGCTTCAGGCTGGGGAAATAAAGCCACCCTGTGGGGCAAGGCACAGAGCTGGGTCCTCCCAACAGCCTGCCTTTTTATATGTTTACCTATAGCAGTTCAGTTAGTGATAGAACAGGAGGGAATGGCTTCAAGCTGCAGCAGGGTAGGGTTAGGCTGGCCATGAGGAAAGAATTCTTCCCAGCAAGAGTGGTCAGAGCCTGGAATGGGCTGCCCAGGGAGGGGGTGGAGTCCCCATCCCTGACTGTGTTTCAGAGTTGATGAGATGTGGTGTTGGGGGATCTGGTGTAGGGGAGAACTTTGTAGAGTGGGGCTGATGGTTGGACTCCATGATCCCAGGGGTCTCTGCCAACCTGAATGATTCTATGATTTTTATCTATAGTACAACAAATATGTTTACACACACACACATATATATATGGGCTCTTGGGGAGATTCAGGTCTCTTTGTGAGAGGATACTGCTCCCCCCCAGCAGCTGAATCCAGCCAGGGGTCAGGGAAGCAGGAGAAGGGGAAGGATCCATTTCAAGCACCATCACCGAATCCAAGGGCTTTTGTTTGCTCAGCAATCAAGAGGCACTTCTGATTTCAGTTGCGTGCAACTCCTCATAAATCCTCCCAGAGTCGACAAAAGCCAAAGCCATTTAACTCCGAGCTAACACGAAAGGGAGGAGGAAGGAGCTCAGGCATGGCAGCGAGCACAAGGCTTTCCAGAGGAACAACCAGGAGCAATTATGCTTATCGGGAGCTGGGGTGGGATCCGGCACGTCTGCAGGCTGGTGCCAGCAATCACAGTTAATTTTCCAAAGTCTGGATGACATATAGGGAAGATTTAGATGTTCTAATTACTCTGCTGAATACCAGGGGTGCCGCTGATGAGGGAGGCAGGCACACGCGCATCCACACGCACGCACTCAAAGCCAATTAAGAAAGAAAAACAGCAACAAGGAGCCCAGAGGCTCACAAGCACTTCACAGAACAACAGGTCTGAGCTGACCTACCCCTTGCTGTAAAACACAGCCACCACAAACCAGCCAGAAGACTCTGGATGGCGCATTCCCAGCAGTGAGGAGCCGATCACCTTACACAAGGCAGGAGAGAATTCAAGCTGTCAGCCAAGTGACAAAGCTTAATGAGACCCTTGGGTACCATAATGCTATTAGCTAAAATAATGGCATCGTGTCACCCAACAGCCTCATGCACTGGGTTTTCCACCAAGGAAAAGGACCAGGAGCCATGACCTGGGACAGCAGCAAGATGTGAGTAAAATCCTACCTCTCCCACACAGTTTTCTCAGCGCTCCCTCCCTGGTGCAAACAGCCCCCAGAAGACACCATGGCCCATTCCTTGCGTGGCTGCATCACTGCACTTAACTCCAGCCTTCCACAACCAGCACCATTTCTGGCCAGCAATGATCACCACAGCAGAGCTCAGGACAAAGCCTGTTCCTCTCACCAGCCACCCAGACACCAGCTTTACCTGGGGCTGGTCCCTCAGGGGCTCCATACGCTTCTTTCTAACTTCAGACCATGACAGTTCCATTAAATTTCTGTATTTGGGGTCCTGTGTGCTTCTGTGTTGGTCAGACTCTCTCTCTTCAGCAGCATCTTCAACCCTGCTGGGTTGTTCCCTGACAGCTCCTTCAGGACCACCACCTTCCTGCCCGCCACCCCTGCCAGCAACAGAGAAACCATGCCCTGGCTGCAGTCTCATTAAATACCAGGAGGAAGGACTCATTTGCTTGTTATTAGAGCCTTGAACCAGGTGGAGTTGCTGATTTAATCACAGCCTTTTTTTCCCTCACTGGTCTGAAACCCACCTGTAGGCTCAGGAGAAGACAAGAGCCAACGGGACACAGGTGCCTCTCTCTGTCCTCTCCTCCAGGCTCTCGGTAGCAAATCCGCTACTGACAAACGTGGAATAAACTACTCAAACCTATAAAAAATGAAGTGGCTGTTTGGTCCTGGGTGTGGGAATTACCCAGAAAATCCAGCAGCAGAAATGGGGAGGTGCTGTAGCCCTGACAGCGCTGCCACCCTGCACTGAGCACTCTGTGAGGGGGGAGAGCCCATGGGGACGGGGACGGGGACAGGGATAGGGATAGGGACAGGGACAGGGATAGGGACACTGGTTGGACAAAGAGTGTGAGAAGCAGAAGCTTTAAACAACCCCTGAGAAGCAGTGCTCTCCTCGATGTTATTTATTGCAGGGAGCAACATTAATATTACTACAGCTATTAATGCATAAAGCTGCAGCATTATTACTAACCCAGCTGCAAAACACCGCGTTACTCTTAATGCTGCCATTAAAGTATTAATAATCCATTATTACTGGTTTGTTTTGTGGATTACACTTCCCTGAAACGATCTTTTTCTGCTCCTGAGTTTTGGTGGCGTTTGTTCAATCTTCAGGCAAGCAGTTCTGATCAGCAACCAGGGCAAAGTTTTCTTAAGAGAGAGGGTGAGGAGCGTTTGTCTGACAAAGCCGGGAGCTTTCAGCGTGGCCACCCTCAGCCCCGCTTCTCTGAGCTGCGCCCTGATTTCCATGGTGCCAAGCGGCCGGAGCTGCTCTTACCTCCTCACAAATCTGGAGTGGGGTGTTTTGAAGTTTAAAGTCATACAGCTTGGGGCTCACACCATATGTGACCGGCAATTCCAGTGGTCAGTCCCACCCCAGTTTCTTGAAATGAGTGTATTTAGGGGATGGCTCCACTGTTTCTCCGGGAAAGGCACTGAGGGGTTACCAGGGATTCCACCTCCAGCAGGCACAGCCCCGAGGGAGCTCTGCCTTGGGCCAGGGATCTCCCCAGCTGGGAACAGAAGGTGCTTAATTGCCTTTGCATGTCTCTTTTTATGGGGATGTTTTATTTATTTCCAGTATCCACTTGGTAACTGCCTGGTGGGGAGGAAGAGAAGGTGGTTAAACTGTTTGGTTTTTGTTCTCCCAGGTATGTTTTCATGCATTTTTGGCGTTCCTACAAGTCCTGAACCGGCAAAGCATGAATTTAACTTTGAAGAGAGGGAGATTGATGGTTTCTAAGGCATGGAGAGGCTGAGCCCCTTGATTCTTCATGGATCAGTGAGACCCCAACCAGCATGTCACAAATGTCCCCACAGATGCCACCAGCGCAGCAGTGGACTCGCACATAGGAATGGGGTTGGGGGGGGAAGCAGGGAGCTGCCTGACCTGGAGCGCTGCCGTCCCTGTCCCCAGTGGGGACACGGCTCAATCCCCAGGCTGGAACCCCCAGCAGCTCTGGCTCCTCCAGGCTGTGCCCTGGGGTGTGGGACACAGCAGGGACACGCAGCACTCTTCTCCCAGGGCAGGACTCGCCCCGGTGTGAGCCATCCGCGCTTTCTCTCCGTCTGAAAGAGAACTGGGAAGCCTCAGCTGTATTTTCACAAAGAGGTCAGGGGAGACAGAAATTACACAGCTGCAAAATCATCGGGGTTAAGGAACCAATTTCCTTTCCAGCTCTGTCACTGAACACGAGCAGAAAGGATCCAGTCATTAAGGACTTACAAAAGTCCAGGGTAGAAGGCAGTGGAGCTGCCAGGGGAAGGGAGCCTGGACCTCCCGCGCCCCAGTCCCCACATCTGCAGCCACTCTCCTTCCTGAAGAACCCTTGGCACTTCCTATTTTTATCCTCTTTTCAGTGCACATCCCCACCTCTGCCAGAAAGGAAGAAAGAGGAAGGAAAGAAAGTTCCTCTCACCTGGAGAGTCAAAGGGAAGACAAGCAAAAGCCCCCTTTGCTCAGAGGCAGCCCGTCAGGATCTCAAAGCTGCTTTTCCTCTGGCAGCTTTGTCAGCCTTCACCTGGCCTGAAGGCAGCAATCGATCCTCACCTTCACGGGCATCAGTGACCTCTTTCAAAGGTCAGGAGATGGGACTTTGTCCAGTGTGTACATTGTGGTCCTTGACTTCTGCTTGCTCCTACCTTGACTCCCTTCCTTTGGCCCCGGACACTGGGAAGGGGCTGCTCTGGGGTCAGTGCCATGAATCAGCACCAACCCAGGGCCTGAGGAGGAGGAGTGGAGAAGGGGAAAGATATCCACATAAGAACAGTACAATCCAGGAACCAGTGTGCCCATTTATACAGCCCAGCACCCTGCCCATGCTCACACACCAGGGGAGCTGGGGACAAGCCTTGGCTAAATTAAAGATAATGTCTGAAAATGCCAAAACGCGCATTGAAATGAATGGGACTTAGATGCCAAAATACCTTCGTGTATGTGGCCCTCTAGGTCTTTATCTTGATTCAATATTCTTTGGAAGTCAGGGGAGAGTGAAGGATAGGTTTTCATCTAAGATTTTGCTGACTAGAAGTCACGGGCTGTAGGTAAATCTCACCTGGTAATGTGTTACCCGTCAGAGCCCTCTCAAAACGCCGGGCAGCGCAAGCATCCATCAGGGCTGACACATTAATTCAAACGGTGTTATTCTCACATCATTTCAGGCCTCTATTCCCACTTTTGTTTTGCAATTGAAAATACTTTTTAAGGCATAACACAACTCCCATCCTCACCCCGCTGTCTGGAGCCACCGCCGCCCTCCGCAGGGACCGTCAGCATTCCAGTCAGAATTAAGCGTTTGAAGGGGTTTAGATTTAATCCCCATTCAAATGTGCATTTTGCTTAGGATAAAAGAAAAAAAAACCTAGCGTGGCTCCTGCTGGAGCAGATCAAGCCCAGGTGATGGTGCCGGTGCCAGGGGTTGCTTTACACCTCATTGCATACGCAGGGGAAAAAAGAACAATAAAGATAAATCACGGGAGCCGGGAGCAGAATTAGGCTGTGGTTACAAGTAACGCAGCCGTGGCAGGATGAATGCAGCCTTTTAAAAGAGATCACATGTGTGTGTGTGTTCAGACAACACCGTGCCATCATCAGGCAGGGGCGGGCACTGGGAAGAGGCAGTATCTGCTCCTCACTGGGGAGAGATTTGCTCCGGAGGCACGTCAGACCTAGAAGGAAAATCAGTGGGTAACATGGATTCAGTCCATGTGGGTGCCAGGGAGGCTTGTGGCCCGTGAAGGGGAGAGGGGACTAACTGCATGTCTTGTCTCTCCAGTGGTGGCATAAATAATGCCATGACTTGGGGTGTGGGAAGAGAAGGGCTTGAAGCTGCTCCCCTGCTGCTGCCTGCCCGCCTGGATGTGCCCCCTGAAGAGATGATCCCTGGCTGTCGCTGCAGGGCTGTGCCTGAGGGAGTGCTCCTCACCAGAACCACCCCTTCCAGGACACCCAACTGCTCCCTCCCCAAACAGAGATCTCAAAGAAGAGGTGCCCAGAGCCCTGGCTGCGGCACGGGGGGCGGCACTGAGGTGACTTGCTCATCCATCCAAGCACCAGCAGCTCACCCCATCCACAAGAAACTCATCGCCCCCGACTTCCCAAAGCAAACCGGCTCCATCCTCGCAGGCCACGATCCTGCTCCCACCATGGGCACCAACCTGAGGGAGCTGCCTCCCCTCCCAGCCCCCTGCACCGAGGACCCAGCGGTGGCTGCAGGATGTGCTGGGAACCCATTAACCTTCAAAGGCCACAAGGGAGACCTTGGGGCCAGCACTGTTAAAAATGCAAATTGGCCTCTGCCTCTGTGCCTTCCCCTGTAATTACTTTGGAGAGGGTTCCATGGGATCAGCTGGACTTCAAGGGGGCTGCTGAGCCGTCTCCCTCTCCTGGTCCTTGGGCTCATTAAAAGGCTTATTCCAAACCTCCCCTTGCTCTCTGTGTTCATCTGAGCCATATCCCTCTTCTCCTGTCATTCAGTTTTCCTCAGTTTCAGCCAGATTTAGAAAAACTTAAAACCAAACTTTGAGTGTCTTTGAGGTTCTTGAAGATCGTGGCTGCCCCATCCCTGGAGGGCCTCAAGGCCAGGTTGGAGAGGGCTTGGAGCAACCTGGTCTGGTGGGAGATGTTCCTGCCCAGGGCAGGGGGTGGGTCTAGCTGGGCTTTAAGGTCCCTTCCAACCCAAACCATTCTATGGTTCTATGATTCTGTGATCTCCTTCCCTTTCCCACCTTCAGGCAGAGCCACAAAATGTGTCCCAGGTGGAATTTCATGGGTGGTACATACAAGAAGCTGCTTCCCTTACGAGGAGAAGACACGAGGCTCCAACAGTTGTGGATGGAGGTTTTCTCATTCTCTGTCTCCTGGCAGAGCCAGGCTAGATCCTGCTCTGGAGCTGCTACAACCCTCCCAGGCACAGGGAGAGACAGACACCAACACGGGCTTCCCAGCCAGAGAGACAGCCTGATAGAGTTTGCTTATGACAGGCAGGAAAGTCAAATTATTGAAAATGTAATCTGGAAGCTAAAAAAATGAGGACATGTTAAATGAAAAATTAAGCATTTAGTTTTGTAACATTGATTTTTTCATCAGTTTAAAAAATGTTCATTTTGAGCAGGTTTGTTTTTTTTTTTTCCAGCAGAGGGAAAAAAAAAAAAAAGAAAAAAAAAGCACAGCCCATAATAAACAATTCCCTGTTAAAAAAGTTGATTTTGATGCAGCTCCCTATTTCAGTCGTTCAGCTGTAACTGCAGCACCATATATTTGGATGAACATTTAAAGGAAAAATAGTTCCCTGAGGTTTTTCCTCCTCCCGTGAAGGACTCGGGTCACATCCACTCGTTTTTTTTTTGGGGGGGAAAAAAGCAGGACAGATTTTTCCTCTTTGCAAATTTACCACTTGGCACCGAGTGTTCTCCCTCGACCAGACCCCACCAGCTCGACACGGGCTCTGCGGCATCTGCTCGGGCACCAGCCACCAGCTACAGCCGCCCCCATCGGACCCAGCCACGAATGACCACCCGGCCAAAACGCCTCTGCTCTCCCCTAATTATAAAATTAACTTAAACAAGCATCAAATAAAGCCTATCAAGCAGAACTGTTGGACAAATAGAAGGAGAGATGAAATAAAGGCACAGCTGATGCTTTGGGGCAGACAGCTCCAAGCCCGGAATAATGGGTAATTTTGTGTTCACGGGCTTCTGGTGTGAGAAAATGCCCCAATTGTGCCTCAGTTTCCCCTCAGCCCAATGACTGCCAAACTTACCCCTTTCCCAAAGGCTGAAGATGGCCTGGTGGCCCTTTGTGTGAGTGATGCCCAGCAGCACTGGGCTCAGGGGAGTGTAACAAGTGCTGAGCGGTGCAGAAACGTCCTTCCACGCCGAGGAAGGGGCTCTTCTCCTGCACAATGGCTGTTCCTTTCACAGCTCCCTGTTCCTGGAAGGGTGCAGGCATCACTGCTCAACACAAACACACAAACAGACACTTTATTAAGGGGCTTTTTGCTTATACACTGTAACTTAATACAAAGCATTTTTCTTTTGGTCCTGAGAATCCCAAAGGAGCTCTCGGATCCACTTGCTTTCTCACCCCTTTGTGTGATAAATCATGGCAGCATTATTCCATCCTCAAACACTTCCAATGAGAGGGGATATCAAAGTGGGTTTGGTTTCCTGCCTGAGCTTTTAAATGCCTTGTGGTTTCTCAGCACATTTTCTTCTCTTTGTGTGGCGCATCTACCTCCCTCCCCTTCTTTTCTTCTCTCCAGGAAGGCTGAGTCTTCTTTTTGAGCAAAGAAAAAGAAAAAAGATGGGTTTTTTTTCTTCTTTGTTCTGCTCCTACTTCCTAAATGATTCCTTCTTCCTCTCCTGGGGCCCTGCTGCCCTCTCCCCGGGGTGACTCGAAGGGTGAAAACTCCTGGGGGAGGTCCTTCCCACGGGCTGTGGGCTGCTGGCAGGGCTGGCAGGAACAGAGGCCAGCAACTCCATCCAGCACAGGGACACCCATGGGCAACAGGGGCACCCAGCAAACTGGGAAAACCAGCTGGGATGGGAGGGCAGGACTTCCCCAGCTCTGTGCTCACGGGAAAGGAGCTGAGGATGCCAGGTCACCTCCCCACCAACTCGTCTCCCCTGTTCTGGCTGGGTGCTGGGTGTCTGTGGCTCTGCTGTGCCGTGTCACCCAGCCCAGCGGGGCTACCACCTCCGCTGGCTACTACACAGCAATTAAAAAATGATTTCCAAGAGCAGAGTGTCATTAGCATCTCGTACTTGGTAACCCCAGCAGCAAGTCAAGGCGGAGTGCGTTGTCTCAAGTCAGGCTGATTTACTCTGACACTGATCAAATGATCTTAATGATTTGTCAGGCAGCTGTCATATCCCAATCTGTTTGCGATGAGGACCGGGAAGCAAAAGCAATTCATTTAGTTTGTTTACCATCAGGATGGACCCCGACACCCCAGAGTCATTAAAAGCAGAAGAGGCATCTCGGAAAGGCTAGAGCTATTTGATTACAACAGGCACCGTGAGCGGGCTTTCTCCAGCATAGCAAAAGACTTTCAAAGTGCATAAATCAAAACCTACAGCAGCGTGAAATTTGACCAAAGCAAGTCAAATTAGGTGTCCAAAGCCCTGGGCACGAGGGTTTCTCTTTAACAGCTTTGGTGACCTTTAGGGGCGGGTAACCTCTTGGCATGAAATGAGAATTTCTCCAATTTGCATGGCTTATCTGCAGATAAGCTGGGTGGGTACAAGGGCTGGGAAAAAGCCACTGTGGGGGTGCTAGAAATGGGAATCACACTGGGAATCAAAGCACCCAGGAGACGGGACACAGCGATGGACACACGCTGGGAAAGGTGATGGCCTTCAACCCACCTTGCAGGTCCCATAGGACCTTGGGAAGTCCAGTTCTTGGGCAGTGGTTAAGGAGGAAGAGGATGGCAGCAGAGTGGGGTCTTTGAAGCCCTGTGCCAAGGTCCAAGGCCCAGTTCAGCTCCTGGCCATAGCACCTTGGAATGCTGCTTGCCAAACAATGCCACTTGCCACTTGCCAAACCCTGGGAGCTGTGTTTTTTCCAGGCTGGTGCTGTCACACAGACGCATCTGACACTGCAGCCAGCCTTGGTAACCATTCCAAAAGAAGTTCTGGTGCCACGTTCCCATGAACAACGCCCTTCCTCACCAACTGGCGCATCCCAAGAAGTTCAGCTTTGCTAGAGCGCTCCCAGCCAGCTCTCCATGAGAGCTAAAGCAGTTTGCAAATCCAAACCTCATCTTCTATTCCATTTAAATGATCTACCATCTTTAGCAGGGCTGAGCCTCTCCAGAGCCTGTATCCAAGGCAACAAGAGCTACCAGGGAAAAAATGGATCCAAGAAGTTATTAAAATCACAATATCCTTTCTGAGCGAGGCAGAGATAATGAGCACGCGTTACGCTGGTTCCCTGCACCACGGGCTGGCTACAAGCCACCTGCTGGGTGAAGCTCCCTGGCTGGCTACCAAACACCAGCTTTGTGGAGGCTTTTAAGGTCCTAAAGACACTGAGCGGCGCCTCCGTGCCTCTAAACCTCTGCCCAAAACCCATAAACCCCCAGAATTTATTCACTACCTGTGGAATCAGCCTCCAGCGCAAGGCACCGGCGTTTCTAAGTGTCAGGAGGGGAGGGGAGGAGAGGGGAGGGGGGACTGTATTTCACATTTACAGACACTTGGGGAATTTCAAGATGTTGAGGAATCAGGAGTTTTGCAAAGAGGAAAATGGAAAACGCTGCCCTGGCTCCCAGGCAGCGCTCAGGACCCGTGAGCCACGGATGAGGCTGGGTCCCCAGGGCTTCTCCTTGGCGCCTCCTTCCCTTTCTCCATACAGCAGGAGAAGTGACAGAGGCACCGATGGCCCCAGCGCTTCTGCTTTGGGCAACACCCAGAGCAGCCCCCCCAAAAACCAACCACCGAAAGCGGGGGCTTTGCCTGAGCCTCAGTGCTGGGGGTGCGGGGGTAGGGGGCTGTGGCCAGTCCCTCTCCCTGCTCTGCAGCCGAGGCCACCCAGTGCTGCTGCAGTAATGAATGGCTTCTGTGCGTGTCGCCAAGCGCTTTAGAAATCCCAGGATTAGGGGAAAACATGTCAAAACGCTCCCGCTCCGCGTGCGCCTGGCACGAGGCGAAACCTCCTGGTGTTGGGCCGGGAGAAAGATCGGGGTTGTGATTTGTTTTGATGTCTCAGGACTCCAGATCCTCCGGCTCCACGTCAGGACAAGCTCCCACGGATTTCACCACGAAGGACAGCTTTGACTTGCAAGCTCGGAGTCAAACGCTGGGATTATCTCTCCTTTCCGCCTCTCCGAAGCAACGCACGACGTGAAAGGTTTGGTTTGCAAAGAGGTTGTGCAAACACTTCTCTGTATCCGTCCCTCCATTTGAGCTGCTCAAAGATTTTAAATCAAAATGCTGATCTCTCCTGGGATTTAGACTGAAACCAAAGGAACCGGCTGAGCATCGGTTCCATGAACTGCCTCCGTATTTGCTACAAAAACAAGGATGCTCTTCAAAATAAGCCCATGAGCAGCAGGCAGGCAGCGACCTGAGGCGATGGTTGGGAGGGCTGCCAATGATTATGGCCAACCCCCAGCAACCCTGAGTGAACCAGACCCGAATTCCCAAGAACCGAGAGATTTTAGAGGAAGTTGCATTTTCCCACAGTATTTACAGAGCTGCGGCGAGGGGGTTCCAACCAGATCCAGGTAATTAACACCTGGTATTAATGTGGCTGGAGAGCTGCCTGGCAGAAAAGGACCTGGGGGTGCTGGTTGATGGGCGGCTGAACGTGAGCCAGCAGTGTGCCCAGGTGGCCAAGAAGGCCAAGGGCATCCTGGCTTGCATAAAAAACAGTGTGACCAGCAGAAGCAGGGAGGTGATTGTCCCCCTGT
>VZTM01026480.1:426938-534457 GCA_013400555.1 Jacana jacana
ATGATCCCAAGGGTCTCTTCCAACCTGAATGATTCTATGATTCTATGAAAACACTTGTTGGCATCTAAACCACCTCTCCAGTTAAAACGGCCTCAGCTCCATCAAAACCCCATCGGTCTCGGATGGGGGTTCCCAGCCCTGTGGCACCAAGGGGCCAGCGCTGGCCCAACTGGGCAACCAGAGCCATTTGTACCAGCACAGCGGCGCCCGTGTACCAGAACAACTGCATCTGTACCCTCCCTGCCTGGCAGAATTACGACAGCAAAACAAGTCAAACATTTTATGATATTCCTCAGCTCACAAAATTACACCAGTGTAGTTTTTAAAATGATTAACCAAAATTCACAGCCTCAATCACCGAATCATTAATTCAGTGGTTTTTAGTGTATTTTTCAAATGAAATGTTCAGCAAAGAGTGTTTATTCATTCTTCATTGCTTTCTAGCTGTAAAAATAATCAAATTACATTTCGCTCTCCAATTCCAACAAGACTCCAGAGGTGGTAGCAGTCTAAACAAGCACAGGAGAGCAGCAAAAATGTTCATGACATCGGCCCACCCTTTCCGGATCAAAACTCAAGGATTTGATCACTGGTTTAGTTTGGCAAATCCTGGCTGAATAATAGTGGGGGAAAAAAAATGTCATTACAAACGTTTGACCTTTTTTCTTGGTTTGACCTCTCTCCAAAATCAAGAGTTTGATGGAAATACTTGGCAGAAAATGAACAAACCAGGTTGGGAGTGTGGCTTTTTTCAGGTGTGTTTCTGCTAGAAATAGTCTCTTTAATAATGTGAGTTTTTAAATGGCTCTTTCACTGCAGCTTCACCCAGCCCTGCCCGCAGCCCGGGGGGACACTCAGGCCCCACATCACCCCAGGACCCCGGGCTCTGCCTCAATCAGCCACGTCCCCCGGTGCCACAGCCATGTGTCCCCCGTGCCACAGCCATGTCCCCCCCATGCCACAGAGCCACATACCAGCAACGCCACTAAAGAGATGATCACAGCAATGCCCCAAAGGCCCAGACCTCTACCTGTTTGCTTCCTCTTCATCCTCCTGGAGCTAAAAGATTTCTGAGGTTTCTCTGAACAGCAGGGCTGGAGCACTCCCGTACGCTGGGTTAAACACCCCCACACCCACTCCGGGGCACTGGGCTTTGCTGTCACCTCCAGCCTCATGGTCCGCACTGAATTGTCCCTGTGCTTTGCCATTCCCATGGTCCCTTCCCCGTGCCCAGCTCCTTGGACACACAGAGCATCACCCCAGCGTGTCCCCAGCTGTGTCCTGGGCTGGTTGGTTCAGAGACCAGGGGTAAACCTGGCAAAGACGGAGGTAAATGCAAACCTGCTTGCGTGCTGTGATCCGTCTGTGCTGCCTCTCCCAAGAAGCCCCTTGTGCTGTTCAGACAGGGCCAGCACAGACATCCATGGGGCTGACCCATGGGGGACCCGCTGCCCTGTCCCACCTCCCCTCTTGACAGACTCAGAGACGACTCAGCCAGAAAAAAAGTTGGCCCAGTGCATGTTGCTGGGTCTCTGCTGTGATTTCCTTGGGGTGCCTGTGTTTGCAGCTCTGTGCTTGGAAAGGAAACAGCCCCCCTGATTCTCAGGTGAAGTGAAGGAGAGCCCAGCGGCATGGTGTCACTGGGCTGTCCCTGCTCCTGCTCTCTGAGCCTGCAGCAGCCTCTACCTGCAACCTCATCAGGGCCAGGCTGGCGATGGAGTCCCACAGACACAGCCTTTCCAGAGCCTCTGGGTCTCTTGTCTCAAAGCCTGACCCAGTGCTAAATTTACTAGAAAGTGAATCAGGAGAGGAAGGAAGCAAGGTGACATGTCCCTGTGCTGCCCACAGTTTGCCACTGCGTGTGGGAGCAGCTTTTCTAGCCCCAGCTCAGCAGAGGGCATGAGTGGGTTTGGGGTGCTCAGCCACGTGTCTGTGATCAAACCCACTTTTTTCTGCCCTCAGACACCGACAAGGCTCACAAGGAATCAGGAGAGATCTCCTCTGCAAGGGGCAGGAGGGAGATTTTAATTTTCATCCTCCTTTTCCTGCAGGGATGTAAATAAGGAAAGCAGGAGCAACCCCTAGGACAGCATCTCTGGAGCTTATTCTCTTCACCATGGGGGTTTGATGAAGGCAAACTTTCCTGACACACTGCAGCACATGCAGAAAGAACCGGTTTCCAAGGAAACGAGGGATCTTTTGCATGTCCAGCATGTGGTCAGGGACTGGGAAAGGTTGTGAAGACAGAGCCTGCCTCCCTACATGGCTGCTACCGCCCTGCCTCCCTGCTGGGGATGCAGGCAGGGAGCATCCCCAGCACACACCACCGCATCCCAGTCTGTTGGGAGAGGAGGGCTTGGTGCAGCCGCAGCTCTGAACCGCCAGCAGCAAGCTTCTGAGCTGTACAGGGGGCTTGCTTTCACTTGCAGAAGTACTTTTCATCTCTGTATCGCCTGTAAATTTTAAGGAGTACTGCACCCCCCAAAAGATCAACACCTACAGCCTCGGGGAGGCTAATCATCCAGGCAGGACTCGGTTACTCATCCCTTGACTTGCCCAGCCAGAGCAAATGGCCCCAGGACAGGAGGTACCCCCGGTGCTTATCACCTCTAGTCAGGAAGAGAAAGCAAGTCCAGAGCTTTTACTGGTCCAGGACTGAGATGCGGGAAGCTATCACAGGATCATACCACCTGCTACACAGCAACAAGACCTGCCACCAGCCTCCTTTTAACTGGGGAGACGTCGATAAACTGGTGTGAAGGAAGCCTGTACTCCAGCTCCCAGAGGGGCGCTCGCCGGAGCCGCGGCCCCGCTGTGCCAGTGATGTCTTTACAGGCTGACACGGGGCACGGGTTGTCTCTTTAATCACCTTTTGAGGTCACCTCCTTGTGGCAGCTGTCATCAGTGGGTACCACCCGCCCAGAGCCCGCAGAGGGGCTGCAGCAGATGTCACTTGTGCTCTCACACGCTGTGAGAATCCTGGCGAAAAGCTGCTCGTGGCTCTGAAGCCGGGTGCATCTGCAGCTATACATTTGCAGACACTGTCTGTGTCTATAATTAATTAATGTTTGTACAGTGCTTTTAAGATAAAGTGGCATATAAGTACCAACTATCATTATTATTAGGCCCATCCTGATTCAAACCCATCAAAAGCCAGGAAATTGAGGTTTAAGAGCCTGGCAGCCTGGTCACACAGCGCTGCTAAAACTCCGGTCTTTATGCTCGGCGTTTCACTCGGCAGAGTAAGTTAAGTCACAAACGTCAGCGGTGGATTTGCAGACTTAGCCCAGAATTTACTGGCTTTTGTGTCTTGAAGGGAGAAATCTCTTATGAAGGGACCTTCATCAGGGCCTCGTAAAAAAATAACACCATAAAACCCCCTTAATGAGTCAATTCAAGGGACCTTCACGGCCCATTCTCAGGCGCTGGGTGGCTGCAAGGCTTGTCCTGCTGCTGCCAGCGCTGCCCACGGGTGGGGGGACCGAGGACAACCAGCTTCTCCATCCACTCCATTGCCCCTGGCTTCTCCACCCCATCAACCCTGGCTGCTCTCCACACCGGGGGTTTTTTCACCTCTGTGTTCCTATTATCAGCACTGAAACCCTCGGTTATAAAAATACTCATTTTAGCTGAGTTCATCTTAAATGTCAGCCTCCAAGAGCCGGGGAGGGCTAATTAGTAAGTGGGGAAAGGGAATGGGGGGATGTTGGGAACTTTAATTTCACTCAGTGCAGCCAACCCTGAAGAGAATTTGGAGCTTGCTATTAGCTACAGGCCTTTAATTTGACTCCAAATGTTAGTCAATAACGCTAACGAATGGGAAGAAGTCACAGCGCAGGCAGGTCCCGGTGTCTCGGTGCAAGGTGCTAATTGGGGACTTAACTGGGGGAGGAGGGGAGATGAAGAACCTGCCATCCAACCCCCCCCTGGCAGCCAATTCCCTGGGCTCAGAGGGGCTGGTGGAGCTCAGCACCCACCCGAGTGGGGCACGAGCCACGGGACAGAGAAAAGAGGTGTCGGAAATGTCGGGTAACTGCTCCCACAGTCGATGGATTCGGGTTCTGCGCCAAAGAAAGAAAGAAGGGAAGAGGGAGGGGGAGTGAGAGAAGGGAGGACGGAGAAAGCAGAGGCTGCAGCGTCCTTCCCGTGAGCCAGGGCTGGCAGAGAGGAGCCATGAGCCCTGCCAGGTCCCACCCTGGGCCTGCTCCCCACCGCCTGCTCGGCAGCAAAAAGGAATTTATTCCTTTTGCTCCCGCAACCGCTTTTTTTTCCTCTTTTATTTTTTTTTCACATGAATTCTGGAGGGTACTGAATCCACACACACACCAGACCATCTCCCCTCCCTGCCTACAAACTCCAGATCTGGAACAACATCTCCTCAAACTGACGCAACAAAGTCCTGCCGACAACCCCTGGAGTCCCCTTCTCCATCTTCCCCATATTATAAGCCGTTTCCAGCCTCTGGTCTATAAAAACTGTTTTCTTTCTCTAGCACCAGTATTTCATAGAATCATAGAATGGTTTGGTTTGGAAGGGACCTTAAAGATCATCCAGTTCCAACCCCCCTGCCCTGGGCAGGGACACTTCCCACCAGACCAGGTTGCTCTAAGCCCCATCCAGCCTGGCCTTGAACCCCTCCAGGGATGGGGCAGCCACAGCTTCTCTGGGAAACCTGTGCCAGGCTCTCACCACCCTCACAGTGGTGGTTACTCATTTATGTGGTTCTGCAGATGCACCAACGGTTTGGACAAGGAAGGGATCTTCCCATGCAACCCAGGAGAGGTACTGTCTTTTAGGATCCTGGACATCACAGCTGAGAATGGAGTGTTCTCATAACCCAGCTCAGTGTCACTCCTGACACTGGGCAGACACCAAGCTGGTGGTGGGACAGGGAAGCCAAAGCAAAGGGGTGGTGGTGGCAAGTCCTGGGGCTCCATCCTTGCTTCGGTACTAGGTCTTTTCAGCAAACACTTACAGAAAGAGATCCAAAAAGCTTTTGGTTTTCTTGGATTTCTGGATGTTGTGGGACTCTGTGACACCCAGCTCCTAAGGGAGCACTTTTTGAGCCCTGAAACCTCAAAGGTGGCCAGAGCCCCCCACCCCAACCCTACACTCACTCCCCCAGCGCTGCTGAAGAGCTTTGCTGGATCCTGCTGGTGAGTTTAACCATACTGGTTGTGGGATGGGCAGAGCTGCAAAGGACCCTCTGCCACCTCTGACTGGGCTTGTCCCCTCTTTTAATCAAGGTCCATCCTGCCCCGTGTTTGGCAGCCTGGACGTTCATGGCAGAATCTTCCCGAGGAGGGAGAGAGGGAGGGATCAACAGCAGCGCCTTCTGAAGTGTCCAACAGTTAATTGCCTCCTCTGTTTAAAAAGCCGGCGCCGTGACTTGGGTTAGCTGGCTTGAATTTCCCTATTCATTATTTTAACCCCTCCGTGGTACAGCCATTTTCCTGCCCAGCTGGAGCGTCTCTGCCAGGCCCCGGGAAAGGCTTCAAAGGCGCCTGTGATCTCTGTGTCTGCGGAGCCCAGCCGGGACCGGGGCAGCAGCGGGATCCTCTCCCCTCTCCCACGCTGCGGAGAAGGCTGGATCCCGCTGACACATCTTCCCACCTAACCTTTTATCTGCCAGGGGAGGAGGTGGTTTCAGATGCTGCCTGCGAAAACTGTTATGAAATACCAATGATATAATTTTATCTACCCGCAGAACTGACAGGCATATTTCAACAGTGGTATATTATCAATTATAAGCCTAACAGAGCATGTTCTCCCATCTGATTGTTGGAAAAATCACTTGTCAAGGGCTGGTAAAGACCACAGCTGTCTTCTTCGTAAAGACAGCCCTGCAAGAGATGTGAAGCTTCTGTGGTACAATGCCTTTTCTTTTTCTTTCTTTTTTTTCCCTTTATTTTATTTTTTTTTTTTTTAATCTCTGGTATAATAGAAGAGAACTGAATAAGGTGATTTCTATAGTGTCTTTACACCGACAATGTTTTACAAAGCAATGAGTTCGATACCGGCAGCGCCGTGACAATGTTAATCAAACACGGCAGCCGCTGTGGGCGCGGGTACGGCTCAGGATCATCCCACGGGAAGGGGCGATCCAGGCCCCCAGGCAGGACCCTCCTCTGCCCCCCAGCATGTGCTTTGGGCCTGGGGAAGGAGGCTTTGCTGTTTCCACACTGTCCAAGAAACCCCGTTTTTCAAGCTATGTAAGAGGCTGTCGCCAGTTCCCTGCGTCACGGGGCTGAGCTGGGGGTCCGATCCCCATTTCACACTGCAGCTCCTTACCCTCAGCAGCACCCATGGGCTCACCTCTTGGAGGTCGTCTTACTCTCCCAATGCCTTCTCCAAGCCCCAGGGGGATCCCCCCTGTGCCACGAACAGGGGTCTTCCCTGGGAGATAACGAGCAATGATGCTCCTCATCAGGGGCTGGCGCTTGGCGAGCTTTCTGCTGTGGTGCGTAACCATCTATGCGGACACGATGCCAATGAGAAGTGCTCACAGACAGGGCGATGCCAATTATAACTCCTTACAAACAGGACGGGGGGATTTCTAATTATTAAAAAGCTTTAGCGCTTTAAAAAGCTACAAGAGAGTGAAAAAGAAAAGACTTAATCAGTTTTGCCTTGGAGTTGCCTCAAATTTGTAATTCAATCAAACCTCCCATAGCAGTAAGGATGTCTTTCTGATATTCACAGGAGCTTTCCAGGGGCTATAATCTCTGAGAGATTTATTCATACTTTCTGCATTAGCTTAAGACTACTTTGGAAGAAACATCTCTCCCTCCCTCCCATCAGCAGAGCTCCAGAGAAGATATTAATATTAAAACAATTCAATTACTACGACTTGGGGAGAACACGGGTCCTGGGGAAAGGGCTGTTCGTTACGCCGCGCCGTGACAGCCCTCTCCTCCTGTTCCCAATATCCCCAAGTTGTTGTTCTGAAAGAGTCGACTGAAAAATTGAAGAGAGCTATTGGAAGCCACTAGAGGAGGAAGCCCAGCTCCCCCTCCTTACAAACACCAGCTCTGGGTATTGCACTGGTGTTCCTGGGTCCTGAGGTCCCGGCTGAGACCCTAGGTAACACTGGGGTGTCCCACCACCACGTGCACAGCGTCCCGCTGCCATCCCTGCCCGCTGTCCTGCACCTTCCCACAGCCACTGCCCAAACCCTGCCTCCTGCATCCCTCACCCCGAATCCCTAACACTAAATCTAGGCAGCACCTGCTATTTCAGGACTGTCTCAAGAGGCTCATAGCTTGTCTGCTTGGAAAAGTCCTGGCATCCTGCTTCTCAGCCCCCTTGTGGGGACGGCGCCAGCACCTCCGCCATCAGCAGCGCTTTGCAGAAAGCAGCTGGACCGAAGCTGGGAGGAGGAGGAGGAGGAGGAGCAGACTACTTCTGGGAGAAGGATAGGGAGTAGTTTGCACTTCAAAGGACACATCATCTCCTTGCTTCACAAGATCACAAGGAGGAAGGAATAGCAAGGCTAGAGGATAGATTAACCTTCCTTCTCCCTCCTGCTTCCTTGTTCTATCCAATCCATCCTTCCCACGCCAGCTAATTAAACATGAAACAAGACAGGGGGGGTGCTGAGCCTCATCGGCTCCAGCTGTATGTGCTGTAATTCTGCTTCTTCAGCCTTGCAGCAGGAAATGCTTTGGAAATGATGATGGTGCTGCAGGGAGAACCCCAGTATGGTCCAGAGAGGGGCCAGATCTGCCTCGCTACGTTGTGGTCAGCAGCCACACCAGCCCATCGACCCACTCTGCTGTGCCCATCCTTCCTCATGCCATGCCAAGAATCCCTCCTGCTGAGTTTGGTGCTGTTATTTCTGATGGCACCAAGCACAAAATCACAGTCACGGCAACCGAATCAAACCCCGTGGCTCCTGATTTACACCAGTGCAAGGAGATGGGTGTTGAGCTGCTTTCTGGGTGAGAGGAGGGCTCCCGAGCCAGGCTGGACCCCAGCAGGGTTTCTCCCTGCTGCACATCACGATGCACTTCCCCAGTGCCATGTGGGGTCAGCAGTGGGGTCTAAATCTGCCTGATGAACCCATCATGAGACCCCACATCACCGAGGAGAAAAGCCTTTGCAGCAGGAAGGGCAGCTCAGTCCCCAAGAGGCACCACACACTGACATCCTCTGTAATCAAGGGATGCTCACCAGTCCTGCCTTTGCTAATGAGCGCTGGCAGCTGCGGGCTGAGACCTGACAAGCTCATTGGAGACGGAGCCTTAAATTCCACACAGCTCCCAGCTCTCCCACTGAAAAAAGGAGCCAGAAGGGGCACGAAATCAAACTGATGGCAGAGAAGAGGGATGAGGTTTTGAAATGGAAGAGAGTCAGACACCCAGCTGTCACACGCAGCTGTATGTCTCCATCCATACATCCAGATCTGTGACATCTAGAGCTCTCCATATCAACAACCACGTATGAAAGCGCGAGAGAACTTTGAAAGAAAAATAACATCGCTGTGATGAGGATGTTTTATCTCTCTGGCTCTCGGGGGCAGGAGGCTGAAGCAGTGATATGTGCAGAGAAACAGCCAGCAGAGGGAAGGAAGGCACCAACAAGGGAGTATGGATTTTCCCTGAGGACACTGTTATTTTTCCAGCCTGCCGGTTCCAGCAGACGCCTGCTGCATGTGTGTGTGCACGCCAGCAGCTGCACGGGACCAAGTGTGCCTTTACAACAGTCCCCCTCCAAGCAGAGGGACAAAAGCACCTCGCAGGCACAGCCAGGCTCCAGGTGCTGCAGACACAGCTCAGGACGGGCACAGCCTGGTAAAATCCCAGCTGGGAGCCTGCCCTGGGAACCAGTGCCTTCCTCCCATCCTGACACCAGAGTTTCGCTGGGCCAGCAGAGCTGCAAAAAGGGGCTGCTGCTCCTTCCAACCTTGCAGGCAGCAAGAGAAGCTGCAAGGGAAGGACCAGGACCCAATTTCCTCCCAGGTAACACAGCCTTTGTGACTGCTGATAGCTATTTTTAGCCTAATGACGAGTCCGTTCGCTTCACTTCCCTGATGGGACATCATCAGGGGATTTATTACAGCAAATTCAAACACCACCACAGACCACTGGGTAAAGCTGGCCAGGGATGCTCTCCGGATTCTCTGCAGCACCAGCCTGCATGGCCTGACCTCCCCCCTCACTCTGCGACTCTGCAAAAAACAGGAATAAAGGGGCTTTGCAAAGCAGGACAAGACCTTCAGAAGAATAATGGTTTCCTTTTGAACATGTATGAAGCACGATGTATTGTCACTTCTCAGAGAGATTCCAGAATACCAACTCGCTGCTCCCCACACTGACACTTCAATGTGCTTATTGCCGGAGAGGCAGCTCTGCAGGGATGAGCCACCTCTGTCACTCCAGATTTTGCCTGCTTATATGAAAGGCAGAAAGTTTTCTCTGCCACTGCCATCCAGCCCCTTTTCTCCAATCCCAGGCTTTGCTTTCCCTCTAACATCAGTGCTTGCACCTCTGTGAAACAGCAGCTCCTGAATAAGTAGAGAGCTTATATATATCTATGTGTAAGGGAGACCCTATAGCAACCTCCCAATATCTGAAGGGGCCCTACAAGAAAGCAGGAGAGGGACTTGATACAAGGGCAGGTAGTGACAGGGTAAGAGGTGATGGCTTCAAACTGGAAGAGGGGAGATGGAGCTGAGATCTGGGGAAGAACTTCTTGGCTGTGAGGGTGGTGAGACCCTGGCCCAGGTTGCCCAGAGAAGCTGTGGCTGCCCCATCCCTGGAAGGGTTCAAGGTCAGGTTGGATGAGGCTTGGAGCCTCCTGGTCTGGTGGTAAGTGTCCCTGCCCAGGGCAGGGGTGGCACTGGATGATCTTTAGGGTCCCTTCCAAGCCAAACCATCCTGTGATCCCATGATCCTATGAATGGGGCAGCTGTTCCTCACCTCTTCCATTCCTCCTCCCGTGCCTAAATAGGCAGGAGAGAGGCAGTGCCCACACCGGGCTACCCCAGCCCCACATGCTCAGCCCTGCCCCACAGCTCACCTTACTGGGCTCCCCTCTCCCAGAGCTCTTGGGGAGGGACCAGACACTGTACTTATCTAACACAACTCCTGCTGACTTTCCACATAGCTTTGCTGAGAAACATGAAGCAGAGCACAGGAAAGAGCAGCTGCAGCTCACTGCCGGCATTTGGAAACCAGTGCCCCAACTGGGAAGGGCCAGTGGCTCCTGGGCTGCAGCTCAGCATGCAGAACTTGCACCTTGACATCACTGTCACCCAAAAAGACACTTGCACTGGAACAAACTTAAACAGAAGGTGCCAAGTTTGCCTCTTTGGTCCTTTTGCTGCTGGCTCAGTACTATCTGCTTTTTAGTTCATCCAAGAAAGCATCCCTTGGAGCTCTTCTTGTTGTATTTTGTTTGTTTTTAATATAACACTTACACACCTCACTCCTAGCTTTTTGTTACAGAAAAATTATTTACAGAAAGGTGGCTCTGGTGTGTGCTTGGACTTGCCCCTTGCTGTCCTGCCGTGCCTTGAAAATGCCAAGCGTTGGTTCGGAGCTGGAAAGAAATTAATTAGCGAGCAATTTACACTGCTTGGCCTCCCTGCCACAGCACAGGCTGCTCAGGAGCAGCAGACAGGGTGTCCCTGCAGTGGATGACCCTTCCCTGCCCCTGCACCCTTGGCCCATCTCAACCTGGAAGCAGCGAGGTTGGAAGGGATGACAGCAGTGAGACAAAGCCGGCACCGCTGAGAAACAACAGCTTCAAACTGTCCCTGTAGCCCTGGTGTTGAGGAACAATGTAGGCTTCAATCAGCGTGCCAGGCAGTCACAGCTCTATTTCGCTCGGTGCATCTCCATACAGCCCATTTCACTTGGGCAGCATGGAGAGATAAGCAATTAGAGCCCTAATCAATAACATCCACAGCCCTCCCTGCTTCAAGCTACTTAATTGGCATCCCAGAGTCAAGGGGAAGGTGAAACTAGGTCTTTGAAAGCAAACGGAAGAAGAATCCCCGGGTGATGGATTTAACAAAGTACAAACAAGTCCCAGAGCAGGATGTTCTGCTTCAAACCCAACTTTTGTTCGATACTGGCAGACGGGGAGCAACAGGAGGGAGCCACAGGCTCGGTGCTTCAGGTGAGGATAAACACTTCCGATCCAAAGCTGGCCAAGTGTGCTATACCTACACTACCTCCACAGACACTTTTCTAGCATTCTCTGGGGATGCTCCAAGCTCCATGGCCTAAACAGCATCTCCTGTCAATGGGCAGTAACCTCGGCCTTGTAAAAGTGGGGAGCACATCTGTCGGCAGGGGTGCAGCTGGCTGCCGCGACCGGATGCATCCGAGCTCCATCACCGGTCTCCTCCAGGTGCTTGTTTTCCTGCCTGTCTCCATCCCTCCTCCCTCCTGCAACACCATACACTCCAAGAGAAGAAGTTATTTCTCGTTGAGCCTATCGGACAAGCTGGCCTGATTTATTTAAACATTTGCCAATAAACACCCGAACGGGAGCGCTGTTTTTCCAGCGCTCCCACAGTGGAGCACTAGAGGAAACAATAAGAGGGCTGCGATGGTTACTGCGGGACTGCCCCTGCCAATTACACTGACTTACAACTTTCAGTTATGGGATGTCAAATAATTAATTTCACAAGGTCCAAGAAGGATTGCTTGCTCTGTATGAAGAACCTTCTTCCTCGGGCTTTTTAATCCAACACGATGTAGAACGACTGGAGTTCAAAAAATCGCCATGCGGACTCCACGTAACAGTATTTCATCACTTTCCCTCTTTGCCACGATCTCAATAACAAAGAGGGGTCAGCAGGGTCATGAAACCCAGGTGGCTCTTCCCTTCCTGCCCCCATCCCAGCAGCTGGAATAGGGCCCTGCTCAGGAGAGCAGAGCGTGCAAACAAGGGGCATTTAGCGAAAGCTTTTGGAAACTTGTCATAGAAGCTTTAGCGTAATGAAAATAAAAATCAAATTACAGATCTGCAAGTTCTTCCTTGGGATTTTTCAACTGATGAGATTTAATTAAAAGCAAGCAAGCAAGCAAGCATAAAAAAACAAAAAAAAAAAAGCCCATAGCATTGCAGGGACTAGAAGAGTAAGCCAGCAAATGAACTGCAGTCGGGTCAGGGGGCAGAGACTGGAAGGAAACGGGAAAGAAAAAGAGAAGAAAAAAGAAAAGAGACAGAGGAAGCACATCTGGGCCTCTTCCACGGGGATGGAAAAGCGTCTTCTGTGTGTTCCACCCAATGTGGGCCACTGATATCTGGCACATCTAAGGAAGAAAGGTGGATCTCCAAAGCCCCAAGGCAGACAGGAGCAGTGCGACTCCCCCCCTCCACCAGAAGGACAGTATCTGTGAATGTGTTCGTGTGCTGCAAAAGCAGCTCCTACAGAAACAAATGAAATAACCCCCAGAAGCCCATTTGAGGACTTTCAGCCCTCAACAAAGACCTGAAATGTGTAGATGAAGGATCAGATTACATTTTTGGACCCAAACTAGGTCGCATTGGCTTCTAAAGCCAAAAATAAGCTCTTATTCCAAAACCACAGGATAAACAGAAGCCTTTCCATCATTATGGAGCATTCTTCAGTTTGATGTTCCTTTCAGAGCACAGATCCTCTCATGCATAAATGCCGAGGCAGGATAAGGATTCAGGAGTGGTGGGTTAATGTAATAATGTTTTGCAAAATGAGAAAAATAATCAAATAAACCCTCAAATGGAAATGCTGGCATTCATTCCCAACAGTGCAGTGTCAAAAAAGGAGATTATAATTACCTCTAAGCCTCACAACAGCGAATGCGCTTTCCCGGGGGAGTTTTACCTCCATAAATTAAAAATATCCTAATTTACAAGTATTGGCTCTATTAATCCCTGTAGAAATACTGCTGCAATCCTGCAAATTGTAAAGCCCTATAATCCCACTCCCAGACCCCGCAGCGCTCCTGTGTGGTCTCTCCAGCTGATTAGAAGCAAGAGCTCTGTATTCAAGTGCAATGCTCCCACTTTAAGCCCAGGCGGGGTACGATAAGCAGGAGTGACAGACGACTGTAGATACCACGAGAGCCTCAACTGGAGCATCCCAAGGCATATTTCAGCTATTACAGAACAGGAGATAATAAGCCCCTTGCAGCAGACACCCACAAACCTGCCTGAACGTGAAAGGAGAGACCTGATTTCCCAGGGAGGGGTCCTGGGTCTCAGCTCAGATGCTAGTTTTGCTCCTTGGGGAGACACAACACACACCAGTGCTGTTCTGGGTTGCTCCATTTACTTTGTGATGGAAGCAGCAGGACCTGGAGGGATCCCTCCTCTTGTTGCTGGGCCAGGGAGCGTCATGGCTGCCTTGATCTGTTGGGTGAAAGGAAGGCTGAAAGAGGAGAGCAGGGAAAAACCACAAGTTTTTGGGCTAAAAATCACTCTGAGGCAGCTACTGGAAGATGCTCCATGAGCCACAGAGCAGAAGGGTCTCCTGCAACTGGGAACAAGTGGAAGGCAGTGCTGGAGAGACGGCGTGGAGACGAGAGCACAGCACAGGCTTCATTATTGGCATTGATTTTACATGGAAAGTATTTAGCTGTGATTGCAGCAGGTGTCGGAACAAACCCCTTCAATTAGATCAGGGCCTTGAGAGACTCTACAGAGAGGATGATAAAATCAAGAGAGCCAGCTCATGCCAGACCCGCTTGAATCGGGCTCTGCTGGGCCTCGAGCTCTGACGCATCTCAGCTCATCCGACTCGTGGTGTGTTTTATTCAAGGACAACGTACTTGTTCCTATCGCTCTTCTCCTCCGCCACAGAATTTCTAATGTTTAGGAGATAACCAGCTGTAGCAAAACTCCTGTTTCCCCAGCTTTCCTCCTTATTGCTGCTTCTTTGTTTTTTAAGTCTTCAGGCATTTGAGAAATAGAAACACCGCCTTCTCCACACAGCTCTGTGTCCTACACCCACCAGCAAGCTAAAATAACCATTTTCTTATATTAAAACAAAGGTTTAATCAAATAGCAGTTTTTTTCTAGATGCCTGCTCACACTCCACAGTATGAAATTAATTCCAGAGAGAGTCTTGCTGAACTCCAAGACCTGACAAACTTCTCGTTCTGTAATCATTTTTCAGAGGAAGGGAAAACAAAATACATAAAATAGACAAATGGAAATATCACTAATCCCATCATGGCCGCAGAGGAAAGGGTAATAAAGAGAAATATGACTGAGTGGAATTTTTTTCTGCGCTGACTCTGCTCCAGTCCTTTATCTCCCGAGCGTTCCAGACCAGTGCCTCACCTGGGGGAAGGCAGGGCAGCTCTGCCCTGGCCGTGAAGAAGAACAAGGCAAAGTGGGGAGAAATGGGAGGGGCTGCCAACGCCACCCTGAACACATGAAGATTTGTGGGTCTCTCTAATTAGAGTTTTCATTAATGTGGGATGATAACTGTCAACCTTAATGGCAATGAAAAACTTGACTGGGAGTGAAAGGCACCGCATTGATAATGAGTGTTTGCTCGGGAGCACAGATCCAGTGTGAGACACTTCCATGCCATTCAAAGAGTGCACAGTGGAACCAGACTGAAATGCATCCATAACTTAAGCAAAATGCTGAAATTCTTTGATGAATTGAGGTTCTGCAGAAAGAAAATAATCTATCCTTTCTTAACGTGGACTCATTAAAACATTATCGATTCAGCTACAACCATGAACCACCAATAAATCAGTCCTGCAATTGTGCTGTGTCCATCTCTCCAGTGAGGAGACTGGATTCCATGGCTGAGGTCTGTGGCTGCAAAGAAATGATACACCACCACCCCCCAAAAAAACCCCAACAACCCCCCCCCCCTAGTTTTATAAGAGTCCCAACCCCGCCAGTAAGCTTTCCATATCCACCAGTTACAGCCAGGGGAAAAAAACAGATGAATAAAGTTCTTCCCTGTGCAGCCCCTTCCTTTCCCCTCTGCCGCCTAAGCATCACCTGCACGATCAACCAGAGATTTATCTGAGTGTTTGGTATCTCTCTTTGGGGGAGGATTAAGGGGATCTCACAAAGCAAAGCCATTTTTAATTTCATTTATTTGCTTTGAGTCGTGCTTGGTTAAGAATATTTGTCTCGGTGGTCAAAACCCAAACGTTTCACCTGTTGCAAAGGAGAAAAAAAGTAGTAACACTTGCTCTGGGAAGTAGCTGAAAATCTCCCTTGAGTCCAAATGATTTATTCCCTCTGTGGTCCCTCAGACTCCTCTTCTATTAAAAAATGGGTGAAGTTTAGCCCTCTGAAAATTAATTGCTGACAACTTTCTCCTATGATGTATATCTCCAGAGGTTTTGTTGGCAACTGATAGTTCCTGCTCCGCACATCTGTACTAAATACTGTCTGCTGGCCATAAATCCTGCCTGCTCCCTTGAGCCACATATGCCTCTCGTCCCACATATATTCCGCTCGGGGCTGGGAGCCAGCTGGAGAGGCAGGGGAGAGGGGAATTAAGCAGGCAGGCAGCCACCTCCCCGCCAGCCACTGGGACCCAGCGCCTCGTTGGGCCTTCAGCTAACGAGGAAGGCAAAGCAGAGAGACAGCAAGGGCTTATTGATGACGTGGGATGACCGCCAGAGAGCCCAAACAACAAAATCACTTCAATTACCGCTTCGTGCACGCGGGTTAAACCTCCTCCAGCTCTCACCGTCATTTCAGTTCTTCTCCCCTCCCCTTCATCTCCATGGGTAAAAGGAAAAGCTATTTTTGATGAAAAGGGAGGGGGCCAAAAAAAATCAGCAACGCCACCACCACCACCAAGCAAAACCTCTTCAATTCCAAGCTCAGCGAGCTCAAAACTCCTTTTATTCTTTTGAACGGGCCGGGGAAAGAAGTAATGCATGAAAAATGGAACAAGGAATCAGTATTTATATCCACAAAGCCAAGGCAAAGGAACAGCTACCTGATAATGGCTTTCCTGCCACCAGCCCAGGAGATCTCAAAGGGAAGGAGAAAAGCAGGGCACCGTCTAACCTGCTCAGCTCCTGCAGAGTAAGAATCTTGCACCTCCCATCGGAGATGCGGTATTTGGCAAGCGGAATCCTCGTCGGCTCGATGAGAATCTCATGAGCTTGAAAGAAACCTGGGGTCTAAAGATCTTTGGCATCTGGGAGTGGGAACAGCATCCATCACCTAGCCCACAACCATCGCTTCAGTGCTCGCTCTTCTCACCAGTCAATACCTCAGCAAGTAAGGAGCAACCAGCAAGGGGCACGTCAGCGTGCCTGGCGGCGCTTCAGCCCGTCGTTTTGTGACATGGCTACTCCAAGTTACTAGTTTTCACCTTCTGGTCCCATCCTCTGGGGGAGCTGGCAGCTCCAGTCACCTATTTCAGAGGGGAAGCACCGCTCTCACTTGAACTGCTGAAAGCTCAGCACTGACCTGCTCAACCCACCACGTTACAACTCCTTCTGGATGGCCTGGAACCCGCAGGGAGCTACGGCTCCGGGCAGGCTCCCCCGTCCTGCAGAGGCAAAACAGGGCTGAGAAGATTTCATCGCTGAGTTTATTTTAAGGATAATATTTTGCTCTCAAGTAGAGCCTTTCTCCCAGAAAGCAGACGCAATGAGGACATGAAACAGCGGGGAAGAAGAGTTCTTCAGCGTATAAACAGGAATAATAATATTAAAATGAGTAATGGAAAAATTTAAGCAAAATATTAGGGGAAATCTCCACCACGGAGCATGGCGGAGCTCTGCCAGTCTCTGAGCTGGAAAACGCTCCTCCACGTGGCAAAAGTATCGGCCCTGTCCTGCTCTGAAGAGTCAGGATCGACCAAAAGCCAGCATTTTTTGGTCAATCCAAAAGCCATGAACGTGCAGCCTGGGCTGAGTCACCGCAGCTGCACACCCGGTTCAGCCCATAACGTCCCCGTTTGCAGGGCCAAGGGCGCAGAGGGGCTCCGAGTCCCACTTTCCCCTTCCCTTTCCATGGAGAATGAGTGTCCCTGTTTCATAAGCTCTTTGCTTTCTTACCTGCAAACTCAGCAGTGTTTTCCAGCAATAGCTGCCCCAGGAATACAAACCAGGCACGTCTGCACAGAAAGAATGACAAGGATTAAGTTTTGGTTTATGTTTCCTTCCTCTCAGGTAATCTTTATGCCAAGAAGAGATGCAGATGCATAAGGAGCGGAATATGACTCCACTATAAAACAACAATAGGTAGAATCAAGCCATTGTAGAAGCAATAGCAATTTTACAAAGGAAAAAAAAAACCAACTTAAAATATAAATAGTTATAGCAGGAGCACACACCAAGGAAGCATATGGTACAGTCTATTTTACTAATTAGTTTTCAGACCCAGTTGTGGAAATTAGAGGTGATAAACAGCATTTCTCTTTTAGGATCTAAAAATGTTTGAAAAACTATAACGGAGTTGAGTAATTGCAGGAGAATATAGAATCATAGAATCATGGAATCATTTAGGTTGGAAGAGACCCCTGGGATCATGGAGTCCAACCATCAGCCCTACTCTACAAGTTCTCCCCTACACCAGATCCCTCAACACCACATCTAATCTACTCTGAAACACAGTCAGGGATGGGGACTCCACCACCTCCCTGGGCAGCTGATTCCACTGACTGACCACTCTCTCTGGGAAAAACTTTTTCCTCATGTCCAGCCTAACCCTACCCTGCTGCAGCTTGCAGCCATTCCCTCTCCTTCTATCGCTCATTGCCCGTGAGAAGAGACCAGCACCAACCTCTCTGCAATGCCCTTTCAAGCAGTTGTAGAGAGGGATGAGGTCTCCCCTCAGCCTCCTCTTCCTCAAACTAACCAACCCCAACTCCCTCAATCGATCCTCATAAGCCTTATTCTCCAGGCCTCTCACCAGCTTGAAGAGATATTCATGAAGAGATCCAAAGTCACCGACTACTTCAGCACAGTATGCTTCTTAGTTGAGAAGTGAGAAGCAAAAGCCTATTTTCCTTCACATTGGAAGGATTATAATCCATCTCATCCCTCATTTTAAACTAGCAGCTTTAGTGGGGTTTTTTAAACAAAAAATATTGCCCAGCAGGGTCCTCTGATGGACACTCTCACACCTGGGACGCCCAGAGGAATCCTGTCACCCCCAGACCGACGTCCCATTCCTATCTCTGTCTCCCCAGTCACACACAGCATCTTCCATCAACCCTCTGATCACCCCACAAGTATTAATCGATCTGCAGCTCCCGTTTTGTAAAGCAGATAAAAGGAAACGTTGCTATTCCCATTTATATCCAGAATCACAGATGGTATGTGACTTCTCAGCAGAGCCAACAACCGAACCAGGGCTCCCAACCATCCATTATTCAGAGAGGGTAAGAGATAGGCGGTGTCAGAGCTCTCTCCCCCAAAATCCACCGCTGTGCCCAGCATATTAACTTTGCAAAGGCAAAAGGAAGCAGAATTGTTCAGAACTATTCGTTTCCAGCCCAAACGCACAGAGAGCTAAGTGATTTTTTGTGCCCACCAACAGAAATTTCTCCAGCCTTTCAAAAAATTATCAAACCAGCACTTTCAGGGCAAAAAAAAAAAATCTGCAGTTTTGCATAGAAAGAATTTATTTCCCTTTGTATTGGAACAGGCAGCATAAAAAGAAGTGTTTGGGCATTAACAAAGGCAGGCATTTAGAGTAACTGGGAAACAAAGGATGGGTTTCCTTCCCAGTGGATTGTGAACCACTGTGGGGAAAATAGGAGTGCCATGAGGAGAAAAGCTGAATCTAAAGACTTTTTGTGGAAATGCCCCCTCCTCCATCCACCCTGCAGCTCCAGCATTAAGCCATCTCCAGCCCCTCCTGGATGCAACCCCCCCTTCCAGCTCCTCAGAACTCAGCCCAGCAGCCTCCCTGCTCTGGGCACCGGAGGGGAATGGCCTTGGATCCCTGGGAAACCAGGTGCTTCAGGCAATTTATTGCATTTCAAAGAGAAGAAACGGTACAAGGGGGGAAAAAAATAAATTAAAAAATAAAAATCAATGGTTCTAACTTGAAAAATGGTCACAAGTCATAAATCCCATCTTGCAGCACAGAAGCTGGGCTCAGCCTGCGCTCCCTCTCCCCCCGGGTCCAGGTACGGGGGTGTTGATCTCCCTTCATTTCAAAAGTATTTTGAAGAGAAGAGAGTGAAGCAGGCTGGTGTTAGCATGCAGCACCCTGCTTTTGCTGGGCTGAAGGCAAAGCAAGGGGACTTGTGAGGGGGTGGCAGGACCACCGTCTCCTCCTCGGGCAGGGGGTCTGGCCCCAGGGCCAGCAGGGCGGGAGCACAGGATGCTCTGAGCCACGAAAGGGGCTTCCCCTCTGCTACCCACAGCGGCTGCAGCTCTCAGCCCGTGTTATTCCCCACTACCCTGCTCACAGACAACTCGTTCCCCGCAGCAAAACCCCCCTAGACCAAGCAGAACATCTGCCAAAACATTTCAACAGCCCTTCCAACAAGCATTCGGGAGCCACCCTGGCACGAACGCACACCTGGACCCATTTCTTTTAAAACCCAGCGGGACAGAACAGCTGCATTTTACAGGATTTAAGCTTTATTGGTAGTAGTGGATTTATTTAATTGCAGTGTGGCAACGGCACCGTTATGGTTCTCAACCCACTCTAAAAAATAGGCCAGAAAACTGACCAAGTGCCACTGGGCAAATTCCCCAGCCCGTAGCGGAGCTGGTGACTTTATACACGTGCCCTCCTTTATTAACTACCAACAATACCAACCAGTTTAAACCCAGAAACTTCCCCCCTGCACAGCCTGTGTGATGCCACAGTGCAGGGTTGAGGAGAAAGGCACAGCTTGTTTATGGCCACCTGGCACTGAGAGACCCGAGAGGACCCCAGGAGGATGCCCTCTTTCCAGTTAAAATGAGAATAAAAAGTTAAATATTTCAGCTATGGAGCCAGAGTGATTAAATACCAGATGCAACCAAGGGACCAAAGGGGCTGGACTGCAGAGAGCTGTTTCCAGCAAGCACAACAGCAGAAGTTCTTCAACACCTTTAGTCTGGGTAAGGAGGGACTCGTAGCTTCGCTGAAAGGCCGGTGGCCCTCCTGGTGCAGACACCCAGGAAACACCACCCTGGGGTCAGCTTCATTCTTCTGGATGCCCCTCAGAATTCCTTCCCCCCCAAGATCACACAGACAACAGCACATCCCTCCGCACCTCCCCAGCACTGAACTCCATGGCTTCCAGCTGAGAGATGGTGGTTGAAAGCAAAGCATCCCGTCCTTGCAGAAGTGTGGCAGCCCCCAGGACAGCCCCAGTTAGGAGACAGGAGACTTCAGGCAGGATGCAATGACCAGGGAAGGATTTCAGGCAATCATCCCTGTGGACTCCAGTCTGGGCATCTGCTGGTGTTCCTGTTGCCTTCAGTCCTACAGCAAACCCTGGTCCACACAAGCCAGCTCTTCCAGCCTCTCTCACCCCTCCATCACCCAGTGGCAAGAGCCCAAACAGCCTCTAACCCCATCCATGGAGAGGACAGTAGGTCTATTTATAGAATAACTGATTGCATCTGTCTTTGTACCCCCCCCTCTTCCCCATTACATCATGTCTAGGGCTTGATTTCAATCACACACCTATTTTCACATACAGCCCTAGCTATTTTTAGGGCTAAGTAAGTAAATGGCTCATAAATAGCTTCTTGATTCATAACAGTTTGTATTGCTGTTACATGCCCTACTTCTCTCCTCCGAAACTTTTGTACCTCCCTGGTGTCAACATGTCACATCGCAGTTTGCCCTTAAGTGTTTTATAACAAGGGAAGTCGAGTTCAAGCGAAAGGGACAGAGAAGAACCAGGTTTCTGCAAATTGCCTCAGCAAACAGTCGAACATGCACTTAGACATGCATATTAGGGGTGCTGTGTGACAACTTAATTTCACACCGGTCATGATTAGACCTGGTAGGAAAATTGATTTCTCTCCCTCCATTGCCCACATTCCAGCGCAGAGGAGAACACCAAAACTTTGCACAAAAGCAAATTTTTAGAGAGAGATTAATTTCAATGATTAATTTGACACAGCTTTCCCCCCCCCCCTACCATCCCCTTTCTCTTTAGCTAATCAAAAGCACCCTCCTAATTAAACCAGTATGTAAACAGGGGAGTGAAAATATAGCCGCTGTCCTGCCTTTGTGCTTCCCACCTGGACAGATTTACAACAGCCCAGGAGAGGATGCTCTGCTCAATAAAGGGGTGTGCAACCATCTCCTGTGGGGTTATGAACCGGGAGCAGCGTGAAACCGGGGTGGGAGAGGGAAGGAGGTGTGTAATTACTGCTGGGCAGCCCTCACTAATATTAATCAAAATCACAAACCCCCCCAAAGCCAGTGGGAGGGCTGGTGGGGAGCCGGGGCACGGGACACGGGCTGGCACCGTGCAGCTTCCATTCCTACTTACTTGGAATTTCAGACATTTAATTTCACCCACTGGGCTCCAGTTTCCCACCCAGGGAAGCGGGACAACCCCACCCTTCCCGACTGATATTCCAGACACACGGCACCCGGGGACGGCTCTGCCTCTCTCCAGCCTGGAGGGTGATTCGTCCCCTGGAATCACAGACCAAAGCTGAACATCTACCCCAAACACCCACCCGCGGCACCGAGGGTCCAACCCTGGCAGCCAGAGTCCACGATCACATTGCTTATTTAAAGAAATCCAACCTGACCCCCAAAACCAGGGTGAGAGGAGATCAGCACACCCCCCACCCCCCCGACCCCTGAGGCTTTCAGGGCACTTTAAAAGCTTTAAACACTGGGAAATACAAGAAAAAAGCAGCCAAGCCGGGAAAAGGAACTTATTAATAATGATGACAGTAATAAACCTGCAGCACGATTTTGCTGCTCTGAGCCACACGTTTGTTTTGAGTTAATCTTATTTGCTCTCTGAGGGTTTTTCAGGTATTCAATAAAGAGAACATGAAAGCAGTGACAGGTTCATCAGGTGCCTCTCACCAGCAGGGAAACCCTGGTCTGTCAGTGCGATGCTCACACAGTTCCCCTGCAAGAACAAGAACATTCTGTGCAAACTCTCCAGCCCAGGCTGTTCCCAGCTCTTGGGGTGCTCTTCACCCCAGGGTTAGCAGAAGGGATCCCACCCCAGCTGGGGGGGCTTTGGGATGGGCTGAGTTTTGCCCCCCCTCAGGGCTCTGCTGGAGCAGGATCCAGAGGTGGTGCTGAGCTCTGATGAGCCCCGGCACTCCTCCCCACCAGCTGCCCCAGGGCCTCACCACACCAGTGACACCATTGCACAAGTTGTGTTTAACGTGTGACACCACACAACAGAGGGAAAAAAGGGCCACAAAGTCTCCAGCACCATTTCTGGGACTGCATAAAGCACACAGACAACTGCTATCATGTCTAATCCGAGATCCCTGCCCCAGAAAAAGGTTATCAACAACTTCCCAGGTGACAACTCTATTTGTGCATTTATTCTTAAATATAGAGAGAGCTCTCCTAGAGAGGTGGCAAGTGACATTTTATTTGGCACCCTTCTTAAACCAAGAAGGATTGCTCTGTAGTTTGCAACTTACTGTAGATGTTTGCTTGTCAGTGAAGGCTACAAGCCTATTTTAATTAAAAGTGGAGCTGGGGACTGACAGCTGAACTGAGCTGCTTTAAAAAGAAGTGCTGAGAAGAGCCTGGAATGGGTTTTAAGTTTCTATAATAGCCCCATGTTTCATATCAAAGGGAAATAGGAACATCCTTCAATTGCATTTTACACCCTCGCCAAAGGACAATGGAGTGGAAGGCAGAAGGTTTAGAATAACTCCACTTGGTATTAACTCTCCTTCAGGATGTTGGGTTTAAGGAAAGATGCCTAAGGCTCCTTACGCTCATGTCGTGTCTTCCAGAAGCACAGATCCCCTTCCCCCGCCCCCAGCTTTTGGAACCACAGTGCTGGAGGGGGGGTGGGGGGGAGAAAATGGTTTTGATTTAATACACTTGAACTCAATTTGGCATTTGGAGGAACAGCTGCTCTTTTCAGCGGACAAGGAGCTGAAAATGAAGCCCTGGGTTTCCCTGCGCAGCATCCTAAGAGGAAAAGCTGGGATGTCACCCAGCACCCTCTCTGCTGCAGGAGCCACTGACCACCAGCAGGACCAGCATCCCAGGAGCAGAACCCGGGTTCTGGCCCACAAGAGTGGGTTTGGCCAGAGCTGCTTCTACAAAAGCCCCCTGGGATAGCTCCCCAAGCACAATCTAATTGAAACATAAAAACACACTTCAGGGGTTTTTTTCTTCTTTTTTTTTCTTCATTACAGCATACACAAACATTGCCTCTCCTCCTGGAACATTTGAGCGTTCAGAAGGAGAGCGTGGATCAATAATTCTTCTATTAGGTAATTGAAACATGCCTCTTGATTTACACTAATGCACTTGTTAAGCAATAAGCAATGGGGCTGCGGGCAGGTCCGTGCGGCTGGAGCCGGGATGTGATTAATGGTCTGGGAGAAGGTGAGGGGCAGAGCTGGGGGGACCCTGCAGGCGGCTTCACCCCCCCAGAGCTGGAGTCTCCATGGGGGCCCCTCAGGGACACAAACCACCAAGCAAGCACTGGGGGAGCTCTTGGTTTTAAAGGGGCTTTCTCTCCACTTAAACGCGTCTCGGAGGCACGTTCCAATAACAAGAGCAACCCCTGCGGCAGCCGTTGTGCCCATGTCCCCCCCTCTGCTGATATGCCAAGGGGCAGATCCTGTGTCCAGCAGGGACACCTTGGTTCTGGGGTCCCAAAGCCCCTGCAAAACAGCTCAGGGTCTTTTCCCAGAGCAGGAAGACGAGCCCTGTGCGGTGGGGATGGGGGAAGGACAGCCTCGGGAAGACAAGTTACTGACACAAACCACCTCTGCTGCCAAGCCCCAGCGCGAGGCCAAACAATTTGGTCATCAAAGATAAATACTTTGACATTGATTTGAGGTAAGTTAGGCTGTGAATGCCAGGTTCACTAAGTCTCCGTGCTACTGCGTGGGTCTCCAGCGTGGGATTGGAGGGGCCCTGCAGCACCAACACCGCTCCAGGTGGAGTGGCTTCACCCCAGCTCAGTTCTTGTTCAAGGGAGAGATGTTGGTGCAGTTCCCATTGACCAATAAATACATCATTCCTGGGTCAAACTCTATTGAAAAGTTCAGTTCAATTGTACTTTCTTGAAACTTAAACCCAAATTGATTCATGCAAACTCAGCCAGCCCTCAGCCCGGTCTGTTCCAGCACCAGCACCATTAATCCCCATCAGATGGGAAGCAGCAGGATCCGTCTCGCTCTCATTACTGCGTTACTCAGCTCCTTGAGGAGGAAACACCCCACGTGCCATTTTGGTTGGAGCTGCCTGATAAACCATACCCAGGTCCTCCAGGGAAGTCACAAACATAGGACTGTTTTTCTCCCTAGAGGAGGTGGCTGGACTCCTCGCCACCACCCTGACTGCCTGATTTGCCCACAACAGGAAACAAAACCTGCCAGAAAGGTTCACTGTGGCAGAGTCCCTTGCAGGGCGGACCATCAGGAGGAGACACCATCAAAGGAGACCATCAAAGGCTGTGCCTGAGAGGTGCCGGGAAGCGCAGATGCATAAACGAGGTTGCTAAGACCGGCTCCAAAGAGCCACTTGAACTGTGTGGTTTCACCCAGGCCTTCCCTTTCCCTTGTTTACCCGGCAGCTCGCGTGTAATCAAATTAGATAATGGAGTAAATCCCTTCAATTACACTTGTTAGAGCAGAGGAGCGGTGACCCGAGGAGCAGAGCTCTCCCCTCCGCCTGAGAGCGCAGCCTCGTCTCCTCGGAGGAGCCCATCACACCTAACGAAGCCGCACGCGGAGGTAATGAGCAGCTGGGGGAGAAGGGGAGGACAATGACATTCTTTTCCTGCCCTCTGCCTAATGATGTGCTGACACGCTCGAGCACTGAGGTGAAGCTGCCAAGCAGCCCTGGGAAGTGTAATTAATCCCTGGCTTATTAAAGCCTGTGGCATCTTAAAGCAATGCCGACGGCATTCCACGAGCAGCCCCGGTGCGGGAGCTGTGCCCCCAGCCCCTCGTGGCAGCTTACCCCACGGAGAAGGCATCGAAGGGTCTACCTTGTGAGACGTGGGACTTTCAGTAAGAGCACCGTGGGGTTGAGACACGTGGCAGAGATCACACCAGCTGAGGGTTCGTCCGTTCTACCTGGGGAAAAAAAAAGAGTTAAAAACCACATCCTTCAGGTTATTTGGCCCCAGTTAGTTTAAAGGCTTTTCAGTACTTCGTATTCTCCTCCCCTCCTTTTCTTTCTAAAAGAGGAGAGGAAGGGGATTCATCTTCCCTCATTCTGCTCAGCTTTGCCAGAATCCCAGTGCTCCCTTCCCACTCCAGCTGGAGGGACAACCAGTACAGGAGGAACCAGGCAATTGCACCAGCTTAGAGAGCGTTCAGCTGATGCCAAAGCCCAGCTGGACACATTTATTTCAGTCTAGTTCAACTGATTTAGAATATTCTTAAGCCTAATTGTGCAAAAAAAAAAAAAATCCAAAAAGGGAAATTTTGCTCGTGCTTCAGTGACCAACTACGATGAGCAGACAGGGCCAGGGGATCTCTTTACATCATCTGCTTCACAGCAACTGCAAGTAAACACATCAACCTCTTCTCAAGAGTGGCTCAGCCTGGTCCAGAAGGCACAGGGCGATCAAAGGAAGCCAAGGGGCTGTGCTGCCCCGGGCTTGGAAGCAGCCTCTGTACCACAGGTTCCAGCTATGCTGGGGCAGGTCCATGCCTCTTTAAAATGCCTCTCCAGGGAGTGATTAACACCTTCCTGCCCCACCTTTTCCTCTGGGATGTCAGTGGTTTTCCTCTGGGGCTTTAAACGTGGCAGTTTAGCCCTGGTGACGGCTCAGGGGGAGCTTCCTCTTGCCCATCTTCCAGACACTCCTCCTGGACACAAAGGCTCTGAGTCTCCAGGCTGGTCTCTTGAGGAGCTTGAAAGGAGCCAGACTGTGCTCCAGCTGCTCAGAGCCTGCAGAAGGTTGAAGGAACTCCTGTTACATCTCACCCTGTGGGCTCCTGCAGAGCTTTGCAAGGATGCAGAACAGCAGAGAAATGGGGAACGTGCTGCTGCCGCCGCTGCCCTGGTTGAGCATCTCTGTGCTTTAGAGCGAGCCCCAGAGAGAACAAGAGAAGCTGCAGAAATAAATGCCTCTGTGCCAAGCACGGGGCTCCAGTCCCTGCTCTGCCCTCCCCAGCACCTGCCCACCTGGATGAGTTTACAAAAAAACCCACCCCCAGGCATCCAACTGGCAGACAGAGTTTAGTCTCCACTTTTTCTGGACATCCCACGTGTGTCCCTTCCCCTCTGCTTTGCAAGATCAGCTTCTGCAGTGGCACTTACAGGAGTTATTCATAAAATGAACATGGGGTTTCGGAGCCTAACATGAAATTGCTTTTATCTGCTGCACACAACGATAAATCAGGCAGCTGCGCCTGGGAAAATCTACCTCCAGAAAGTCTCTGCTAAGTTTCCTAATGGATTTGGGGAAGGTGGTGGGAGGGAGGGGAGAGGAGCTGGGGTTCAGGAAGAGCTAACTGATTTCAAACATGATCCAGAGCAACTGTTCTCAGCTTGTTTGCTAATCTCCTGTGACCGATCGTTGAACCAAATCTTGCTTCCTGGACAGAGAAGCAAGAAATAGAGAAGAGAAAGCAAGAAGAAAAAAAAAAAAAAAAAAAAAAAAAAAAAAAAAAAAAAAAAAGGAAAGACAAGAAAAAGGGCAACACTTCAACAATAAATAGGACATCAATTAAACAAGAGAGCATTCACCTGCACAAACAGCTCAAGGAAGAGCCATCGATTCTTCTGCCTGACAGTCTGGGCTTGGTTTGCTGTGATCCCCAGGGAGGTACAGTGTCTGAAATCCTCAGCAAGAAAAAGGACAGGTTTCCCCATGTGGTCACGGTGTGTCTCCTTTTTAATTAATTATTTTTTTAATTGTTTTTATTTTATTTTAAATTTCGATAGAGAGAAAACAACTGTCACCGTGGCTCGAAAATGTATTTGAGGAGAAAAATCGAAGGGATGAGTGGAGCAGTCGGCAGCCCAGATCCCAGCTTCCATCCCTGCCTCGTCTCATCTCAGGGACCAGCACAGACCCCCCCGAAATCCAGCAGCTCTCCAGGGTGTCAAAGCACTGGGTCCTTGCCGGGGGTGTAACTCCCCTGAGTGTGACTGAAAGGGAGAAATGGTGACTTTTACTAAAAGGAGGTGACTTGCCCAAGATCAACAGGATCTGTCCCCTCAGCCCAAGCCCCGTCTCACAGCACGTCCCGAGCTCTTGGGGCTGTGGAGCCGCTGGTGCCAGCGTTGCTCAGGGTGCTGCCCAGGGACGGGCACCGCCTGTGCCCAGCAGGTCCTTGCTCCAGATCCCCCTCTCCCACGAAGTGCAAATTCATCCATCTTTCAGCATGGGCTTTCAGGGCTTTTGGAGGAGGGACTGACACGGTTGAAATGAAGAGTAAGTGCCTGGCTGCAGACAGACCCTTGCTGGAACCGGCTGTAGTGCCTGATGCCAGGCTCCAGTCCGAGCTGTTGAATCACCTTCAGGGGGGACCATAAAGCTCTTTGGGGCAAGACCATCCCTCTCTCCATATCTACAGCAACAAGCCCAGCACGTGTCATCTGATTCCCAGCGTGTGACTACATGAATAGCGGATTGACAGACAGATGCACGGTTAGCAGGCAGGGATTTTAAATTGTATTCCTGGGCTAGTTCCAAAACACAGGTGGTGATTTCTGGACATGGGATACATTATCCACAGAAAAGCAAAAATTACAGTGATCAAGAAGAGCAGAGCATTATCATCCTGCCATCATTCCCCCTCTGAAAAAACTCAACAGGTCAGCTGCTTCTAAGCCCGCCCTGATCAATCACTGCAAATGCTAAAAGCATTTAGAAGACGTCCTCCTTTGAGCCATTTGTCAAGTGGAATCTGGCAGTTTTTAGTCCTTTTATTAGTTCTGCTTGCGAGAGAAATTCACTTGAAGCCAATGCTTAATGCAGTGAGAAAGCAGTACATATTTCTATGGCAGAGAGAGCCATTATTCAGCTGCGAGCAGAGATGTGAAGGGGATTTAACAAAGCCCCGGGCTGGACGAGAGAGGATGCCCCGTGCCTCGACCTGCTGTCCAGTACCCACGTTCCTTTAAGTCTGCACTTCAGCCTCAGCCCGGAATGTATCGGAAATGAGGCAAAAAAAAGGTGTGTTTGTGCAGGGAAAGGAAGCCCAGAGCGAGCCTGGCGCAGCCGCCTGCGAGCTGGACCTGTTGATGAAGCCAGGAGGCAGCAGCAAACCTGGATGGAGAGAGATGATAACAGGGGGGCACTGCCTAATGATCCCCCCCGTGCAATGCGGTGCCAGCAGAGAGACGTTATGCTGAACGCTGCAGGCAAGGGTGGAAGAGTCCTCTCGGGCATCCCTCTGGGTTCTCAGCCGGGTACCAGCCCAGGCAGATGCCTGGGGATGGGGCTGTCCTCACACAGCGCCCTGTACAGCCCCCGAACGCAGCATCAGCTGTACCTAAACCACCTCTAATATGCTCTAAGCCTGGAGAACTTATGGCACAAAGGGATTAAGAGAACTGCCCAGAGATCACACAGAGGAGCTCCTGGTAAATTTGGGGATTGAACTTTTATCTCTTTAAAACCTTCCTGGATCAGTGCATCGAGCCTTTGCCGGTTGCTGAGCAGCTACTTGGGGGGCTGGTGCTTTCTACTCCCACGCACTTACCCCGTGCCTGGCACAGAGCAGAACTGGTGCTGCGGCAAAACCAGCACTTCCTATAACCCCCCAAGTTAATACCATTGGAGAGAAAGCAGGGGAGGAGGAATACAACCCAGACACAATCCCCTCACGCCCCCCGGGTCTGTTCTCTGCTCCCTCCCTCCTTGCAGCGCTCTCATTATTTCCCAGCAAGGGCAGACTTCCTTTTCTCTCTCTCACTTGTCAGGATGAGACGACATTTGAGTTGTTCTGATGAGACCTACCAGGGCCAGACACATGTTTGTGGTCGCTTTGGGCAACCAACTGCCAAGGCCTTTAACTGCTCTCTTTTGATTTTCCTACAAAGTCACCCTCTTCGACTCCCTGGCAATTTGAGCTGTGCCACCCCGTGCTCTGCTTCCCAGGGCTGCTCTCACCTCAGCCCAGCTCTCTGCCTTGAAGAAAAGGGCCTTTTTTGGGCAAATCCTGCTCAGAGTTGCTGGGCTAGGGATGGGGATGGGTGGTGGTACTTTGGGAAGGGCTCCTCTGCCGGGGACCCGCTGTGCTGCTGCACAAGATCTCTCCAGAAGACAGCCATCCTCCACTGGCTCCATCCCATCGCTTCCATTTCCAGCTGTGGAGCTCTCCTGATGAACACCAGCCAGGGAAGTGGCCCACAATACCTAAGGTGCCTGGGAACGTCGTCGAGACGAGCTTCACACACAGAAGCTGTGACCCACCAAGCGCTGCTCACCCAGGGAGCACCTTCTGCGGTGACAGAGTGAGTGGCCGGGTCCCGTGGGGCTGAGCCAGCCTGGCTAAGGACACGGCACAGGAGAAAGGCTGCAAAAATCGGCTCCCTGGCTCCACTCCAGCAAAGCACTTCAACATCAAACACTGTCCTGGCTGCCATCAATCACCAAAACCAGGGTCGTTAAACCAGGCACTTCTTGCGCGTCCCGACTCGGTGGACGGAGCTGTCTCAGCGGAGCTTCTGGAACACGGGGATCGGCAGCCACCAACGCTCAGGGCCTGGTTTTATCCTGCTTTGCACATTCCCCAACAGTTTATATCAGCACATAAATCAGAAATGAACTCTCGAGAAGAAACTCTCATTTAACTTTCACGGGAGTGTTTCATATTCAGGAGTCTAAAATGACAACACAAACCATAAGAACGGAGGAAGTTTCATGAGTGTCCTTAGGGAGACAACCTAGATCTTGTATTCCAGTGGCTCTAACCACATTGTCTTTGCCAGAGGCGTGACCAGGTGACATCTGTGTTGAAGAAAGGTCACATACGTTGTGACCCAGGAGAGAGGCAGACCTTCAGATAAAAAAGACAAGGCTGGGGAACGGTCAGCAGGTCAGCAGGCAGGGCGAGCAGGCAGGCAGCCTATGGAGCCACCAGCATCTTGCAGCGATGACCCAATTGTCAGCATTTCACATGTTTCAAAAGGGACATCCCCTCTAAAGGGGACACAGGATGCAGCAGGTTCCAGCTCAACCCTCTCCCAGCACCAGCTCCGACCCCCAGTACCGAGCACCCTCTGCCACCCCTTTCCCCGCTCACGGAGCAGAACACGGTTAACACCCTGCTGTCACCACAGAACAGCCTCCTCGTGCCCATCCAGCCCCAATACTCCCAGAAAATGGAAAGAAATACAACAATAAAGTAAAATCTGCCGTGTTAACACCGATGTGTGCCACAGCTTGAAGGCAGCTTGGTTTTCCCCAGGTGAAGTACTACGGCTACCCTCGGAACGATTTCTGAACTGTAGTTCCTCTCATTAGTAAAGAAACATTTAGGTCAATTACACCAGCGTGCCGGTTACCATAATTACTACTATTAATTGTATTCGATTACACATTTGCAACTATTAAATACAGCATCTCTAGAGCACCCACGTAGACTTTTCACTTGGCAGAAAACAATGGGAAGTCTCTAACACAGAGAAACGACCAGGGAACGCACAGGTAAAACCTCCACTAGCCCCATGCATCATTTATCTCCTCTCTACGTGTGCCTGGCACATCCAGCACACCAGAGGCACATCCAGCACACCAGAGGCACAAAGGATTTGTTCTTCCTTCATCCTCTCTTCATCATCACCACCAGTGCAGGCACCAGCAGCTCGGGATGGCAGGATGGGTGATGGTCTCTGCCAGAGCCGTCTGGAGAAGGAAAACACTGGTTTGTGGAGGCTTCTGCGATGGGGCTTCGTCCCAGCTAATGAAAACTCAACCTTTCAAAATGGTCTGAGAAAAATAACGCTCAGGGACAGCCCATCTGGGGAAGGCTCGGGTGCCGGCTGCCCCATGGCTGCACGGGCTCTCGCGTTCACTCCCGCAGAGCAAGGACTTGACTTTAAATAAATAAATAAACAAATAAAGTAAATTCACTTTGAAGAAGTTCTTCTGCGTCCTACAATGTTAAATTGCTAATAGGAAAGGAAATGTATTCATGATTCGAGGTATAAAAGTAGGCTTGCAGGAATGCAGATTGTATTTTCCCTCTGCAAACATTTGATCATCCCAATAAAACAGCAGCTCCACCTTTTCCACCGGCTCAATAAATCACAGAGAATGGAAACAACAGGTTTATAGTTGTCATGATGATCGTTACTGAAGGATTTTATGGTGTGTTGGAGAGATGGGGGTGCTCGTTTCTAGGCACGAGGTGCCTTCTGAAGGACTGCGGGACTCTGTAAAACTCAACTCGCTGCTTAAGTTTCTGGTTGAAAAAGGAAATTATTCTCCTGATTCAGCCGTGATTGGGGTCGCTGACGGCTCAGCCTTCCCAGGCAGAACTGCTGAAGGGCTGAGCCAGCAGCTCTGGGAAGGAGCTAAAGAGTTTCTGCGGGTCCCGGTGCCAAAGGAGGGCACTGGTGTGGCACAGCCGTGTGCCAGCGAGGCACCCACGGACCCGAGTCCCACCCCTGCGAGGCTCCCATCTCTGCTTCTGCACTTGTTACTGTCAGTGGCTGCTATGGACTAGGATTTGGGCTCATAGCAGAGATCAAGGCCATGTTACACACATCCTGGATCATACTTGGGGCAGGAGGCAGCTTTTCATAGAATCATAGAATCATTCAGGTTGGAAGAGACCCTTGGGATCAGCAAGTCCAACCATCAGCCCTACTCTACATGTTCTCCCCTNGCTTTTGTCCAGGCAGCTTTTTCCCAGGAGAGCCAGACAGTCACCAACCCTGTGCTGGGTGTCCCCAGCACCATCTGAGGCACAAACAACCCCTTGGAAGATGATTCCCACCCCCAGGCGGGTATGGAGGGAGGTGGCAGTGACTTCCCCCCTTGCTTTTGCATGGCCTCATGTATCCTGCAACATGATGGACCTACAGTTTATTTTGGGCTTGAAAACCCCTGTCTGCTCCCCTGTAATGTAAATAAGGCCAGGAAGTGCTGGGCCAAACACATGGCAGTCGTTTTGAGAGTCTAAATGCTCCTTCGAAAGCCTCTCCCCACTGCAGTGCGTCTGTGGGACAGCATCAGCTGGGCAGCAAGGAGGGAAGGGACCTTTCCTGGGTCCATCTCCTGGAAGGACCTCCACCATGTCTCATCTCCACCCTCCCGGGTGTAGGAGCTCTCTATTCCTCTGCCACAACACCTTTATTCCCTTCTCCAGGGGACTGATGACAAATTAGCATTTCACCCTCTGGGATGACGCTGCGCAGCGAAGTGTCTGTACCTTAACACTTGGACGTGAGTTTTGTTTTATTGGAAACCTCCTGTGCTGTTTTACGGCCAGCTCTGCAGACTCACTGGCAATAAAGCAGGAGGAGGAGGAGGAGGAGGAGGAGGAGGGGTGTTATGGGGAGGTGCTGAGCAGCTCTGACTTCTGCCAACTCAGCGCTTCACAAGACAGCACTCAGCATCTGGCAGGATTGAGCTTTTGCATATTTATTTATTTATTTATTTATTTATTCCCCCCCCCCCCTGCTTTTTTTTTTTTATATCATATAAATAAAGTTTAATACCAGTGCAACTGTGCACTGCTGCTCAGGGCCCAGAGCTGATGAGCTGAGCACCATCCACAAGAGCAACTCCCCTGCCTACCCTACCTCCCTTTTCCTTGTTTCCACTTTAATACTTGATCTTTTTCTAAAAATAGCCACAATTCTCACCCTTTTCCATATTAAAAAAAAATAAATTAAAATTCTATAAAGAAAAGCTCTTTGAAAGCTTTGCTTTGGATTTAATAAGCCAGACAGAAAGGCCATCCCAGCAACCAGACTGAAGAGGACCCTGGAATGGGAACACCCAGGATCCATCATGTAGCACTGGACTCAACACAAACGTGCCCTGACTGCCTACAGGGTAACACTGCACGCGGCTGCTCCGGTAAATAATGAAGACAATAAATCAGGTGCCTACTTAGCACCTTTTCCACAGTTCCTGTTCTCCATCTTCCACCAAAAAGGAAAGAAATAGGGGAGGGGAAAAAACCCCAAAAGTCAGGTTGAAGTTGAGTGGAGGCATGGGAACGGCGAAAAACCATCTCGGAGCAAGGCTTTGAGGAGCGCTCTGGCTGGTTTCCCCCAGCCTCATTAATAACAGCTTTGCCTCAGAAAGGCGTTGCTACAGATCCAATTTGGTTGCAAACACTGCAACTGCTTCTTATGGGTTTTCCTCCCAGCAGGCAGGGGCAGGCAGCGGAGGTCTCTCACCAGCTTGGCACTGGTGCGGTGTCCCAGGCTTGTTCCTGACCTGCCTGAGCCAGGATGGGGGATCGGAGTGGTACCCAAACCAGCACCCTGGGCTGTTTCTGAGCCCATTTCCAGTGTCTGTGTGCTGCCACAAGACACACACGCGGGGACGGGGCGCTGCGAAGGCGTACGGGTGACTCAGACTCAGGGAAACAAATGCCTCGGAGTGAAGCCTGTAAAAAGATTAATCTCTTTTAACGTATCAGGAAGAAATTCAAAAGATAATTTGATTACAGTGCACAAGCACTTTCACAGGAAGAAACGATCAGATACTGAGGGCTCTTTATTCTAGCAGAGATGAGCATGGAGAGAATCTCTTGGTGGAGATTAAAGGCAGCCAAATCTGACTTAAAAATAATGCTGGCATTTTTTGCAATGTGGTGATGAATCACTGGAACATCCTGGGAGCAGCAGAGTCTCCATCAGCTGGTGCCTCCCAGCCCAGAGTGGGGTCTCTTTGAAAGACACTTTTTTTTGGAGGAGGGAAAAGCAATCTAAAGAAATGAGGGCTGGGATCTGCAGCCCACTGCCGGCCGCAGTGAGGATTACCTTAACCTGCTGTGGACCCACCTGGCTGCACCTGGAGCAGAGGAGGAAAGGTCCACACGTTTCTCTCTCTCTGCAGAGCTGTGGGAAGCGAATCACAAAGATAAGTAGCCTCCAGGTTGGGGTTGGGGAGGGTGGGCTTCCACCTTCCTCCAGTGCTGCTGGCTCCAAAGAGGGGAGCTGATGGAGGCAGGACCCGCAGCAGCCACCCCTCCCAGCACCCCCAGTGGTTCTTAGTTTGAGGCATGGTTCAAGCAGTCTCTCCTGTTAACGATGCTCATTATTGGCGTGGTATTGCTCAGGAAGGGAGGCAGCTTTAGAACAGATTATTGCTCTCCACAGCAAGTTAGCAACCAGAGTTTGGATGTTCACTGGCAGGAATATCTTTGCATCCTTTATATATTCCTGGGTGGCTTCCCCCCTGGATCCAGAGAGCACATCATTTGTTTAACTTACTGAATAAAGTAATTAATACTAGGGAGTTCTGACTGCTTGGCAGAATATACTGTTGCAGCTAACAAATTTTATGTCTTTAGGCTTCAGAGCAGAATTTGATTTAATTTGTCCCAAGGTTAAGAAAGACAGGGAGGAAATTTGATGGCTCCAGATCACAAATTCGCTGCCATTTATCATCTTCACCACGTGGCATGGACAGACACCGATTCCAAGTGAAGAAGAGAGAAGTCTCCCCGATCATCTTTGCTTTAAACTTGCATTCACCCATTATCAGACACTGCATGTCTGAAGGATGCCCTGTCTCCTGCCGCTGGCGCAGGGTGCACGCAGTCAGCCCCACAACTGGCACATCTTCCCTGCCTTTTGGATGGGGGACCCTAAAACTTTGGGATTATTCTAATTAAGACGTACACAATCCCAGGGAAAGGCAGGGAAACATCTTAACCAGACTCTTCTCCTCAAAGTTCTGTTTAACCTGCATTTGAAAAAGTTAGGCATTTTAACAAGATGCTTTCAAATGTTGGGTTTTGGGGTTTTTTTCCCCTTTTGTTGCAAGAGAAGAGAGGGGCTACGTAGCACAGCGGCTGCTTCTTCTTCACAGCCTGGTTTCCAGACAACACGTTTCTGCAGTCAGATTTCCTTTCTTAAATAACAAAAACTAAAAACAATCGAGTAATTTCTCTGCTTCATTAGAAGGTGATGTTTGCAGTGGAGAAAACAGTTACAGAGAGGATGTTCCCCCCAGTTCCCAGTGTCACAGCCCCGCAGAGAGCTACGTGTTGGGCCTCACCACGGAATTGCCTTTCGGACGTGAGCAGTGCACTCCCTCCACTCAGCAGTGGATCGACTGGGGAGCAAGGAGGCTTTTAGAGCCTCAAAAAAACAGCGTAGCAGGGGCCTGGCCAAGTTCTCATGGAGCAAAGAGATGGAAGGTGGAGTTTTCCACCCTGTGAGCTGCGTACCTGACCCATCAGTCACGCTCACCTTCCAAAGCAGGGGCTACAGCATCTCAACAGCACCTTCCAAGAAGACGTGTACGAGGCTATAGCTCGTGAACAGCATTATGCAGCAATTATGTACCAAAAGAGCTCCCAGATGTGCAGTGAAAGTGGTAACAAAATGTCCTAGTTTATGGCATTTTCTTCCTCTCTCTCCTTCTCTCTTCCGTCATTGTCCTTTAGGAAGTGAACATGAAGAATAAAGCTCTATTTTTAGAAAAAAAAAAAGTCTAGGTTCCCAAAAGAGCAAATTAAAGACAGAGATTTCCTAGGCATAAGGAAATTGCAGACTACATCCCAACTCCAGCATTGCTGCTGGGACCACCGCCCTCAGCGGAGCTGGGGCCGTCCCCATCAGGGAGGCTTTGAGTTGAAATCCAGGAATGGGCAAACAGACCTTCCATGGGTTCACCCTCCCCTCTCCCTGGGAGATGACTGGGGACTGACTTTGACCCTTCCTTATCTGTGTGACAAATGCTTAAATTTGCCTGGTTGCATTGTCAATGATTCCCAGAATTCCTCGAAGGGTACCAGCCACCGATTTATGAGATCTTCCTAAAGGTTAATTCCATTTTGAGGGCTGGTTTCTGCATCAGGTTTCCACTGTGGTTTCCCCAAATGGCTCCGTACATGGATCTCTGCATCAGACAGAGGTGTTTGTCATTATTCCAGGGCAGTAAGAAGCTGGGCAAGAAAACAAGAGGGAACCATTTACCATATGACAAAGCCGGGTGAAATTGTCTAAGGAGGAGGAACTTAGATTATCGAGATCACGGATTCTAATGCAAAACCCAGATTAATGGCACTAGTCTTTAAATCCACAACTTCTTGGAGCTCTACTCTCTTTCCTGGGCACGTTGTCTGGGACTCAGGTCGATCTTGCCAGGATGCCCTCAGTGAGGTAGCAAGCACCACAGCTAAGTCACCGTTAAGGGTCCCCCAACCAGCCCGCTCCGGAGTTTCCTTCGGAAGAACAAGTGTTTCATCAGGAACCGTAGCCCCGGAGCCAGTGAGGGCACGTGCCCAGGATTCTGGCTCTAATCACATCCTCTGTCCTCTGCCCTGCTCAGGCAGTTCCTAACGTGATGTATTTTAAAGATGACAAAATCTTATTATTGCTGATGGCTTAAAATAGGTGTCTTTGTAAGAACCTGACCGTTCCAATCTAAGAGCGTGCGGCAGCCCGGGTCCGCAGCAGAGATACAAGCCCTTCAGTCGAGGGGTTATTTTGGGACATTTATGGTGGGTTTCTCATTTCTCCTACAGGGTTCTCCTGTAGGAACCTGCCACAAACCCTGGCCTGGTGTGTCCCCATCGCAGCCTGAGGCCAACCCTGAGGGTGGCCGTGTGGGCTGTCACCCGTCACGTATTACACAGACTGGCTCAGCGCAGCTTTTCCTCCTACTTAGTTCTCCTTTCTCTTAGTATTCCGAGGCTCTTTGGGATATGAGCATTTCTGATTTGTATGTACAAACACCTACAGCAAGGAGGGCTTAGGTGCTGAGCCCAAATAATAAATAATAGTTAATGGAGTCCAGGCATGACCAGCCAGTTTCTACCTAAAAATATCAATAAAGCAGGGCCATATTGATGCAAAGAGACATAAAATGTGAACTCCTTCAACACGCACACTTATTTGTCTCCGTTTGTGAGGCTGGGAAGGAAAGAGCTGTTAGCAGTGAATAGTATTTTATTAGCATCATAAACCCCAAGAGCAAAGTTTGTGTCACAGAGAACTGCACATGCATTTGAAGGCTTAATTTATGTTCCTGACTCTTGGTTTTTTCTTTTTTTTCCCTTCCTTCTCTTTTTTTTTCAAGCAGGGGCATAATATAATTTAAAATAAAGACTAAAGGACTCTGAAGACGCCTTTGGGTGAAAGGGGTGCCCATGCAAAAGGTAAACCTACATCCTACTGCAATCCTGGCGGTTAGAATATGAACCTGTACTGCAGAGGTGCATGGAAGCTTCAGAAAAAACATAGAGGTTTCACATACACCAGGGTCTGAGCAAACAGCATCCTAAAATTCCAGCAACCTTGAAAGGCAAAAGCCCAGAAGGAAGAGACAGATGGGGGTGAAGTGACTTGTTAAAGAACTCCAACAAACTAACAGTAGAAAATTAGCCAGAACAGAAAAAAAAAAGAAAAACAACCCCCAAAAAACCAAACCACAAACCAAAAAAAAACCCCAAACCAAGCCCCCTGGCTTTTGCTGGCTTTCCATGAAATTGAACTTCAGCGATAAAGCAGCAGATCTTTGGGGGGTGCAACACTGCACTGAGAGGAGAAGACACACACTGACCCACGGCAGGAGAATCGGGTCCTAACCCAGCCTGGTCAGGCCCCTGCCCATACCCTTCCCCACCAAAACCAACCCATCCAACCAGCTCCAGCACAGGGTCATTCTGCTGTAACTCTGACAGTGTTTTCCCTTCCTTCGGCCCTTCTGGGGATGGGTCAGGTTTCTGGTGGTGCCGGGAAATAGATCTTGCAATACGACTGCAATCAACCATTGTTAATCAGCAAATTACAGCTTTCCGTGCATTACAAAGCTTTTAACTACCAGCTGCTTATTCTGGTATATTTATGTGGTAACAATTCTGCAGAGCAAGTTCTGTGCCTATTATGGAGCTGTTAAGTCTCTGTAAACGTGGCTTTAATGACCAAGGAGCATTTATTTAAGATTCCGTAGCCTGCCAGTTAACAGGGAAGGGAAATTAGAGGTGTAGGTGAGTGCTGCAGGCAGAGCAGGAGAAGTTTTGTGACAGAAGGAGCTGGCTGCCCCAGGAGCTGTGGAAAAGCTGTTCCATGGGGCAGGGGATGGAATCATAGAATCATTGAGGTTGGAAGAGACCCCTGGGATCATCAAGTCCAACCATCAGCCCTACTCTACAAGTTCTCCCCTACACCAGATCCCTCAACACCACATCCAATCTACTCTGAAACACAGTCAGGGATGGGGACTCCACCACCTGCATGGAGCAGAGCAGCGTGGGGGCAGCTTTTCCACAGACTGGGACTTGCTACCCATCTGGCAGTGAAAGATTTGCAGCTCTGGAGAGGGAGGTGAGACAGGTCTCCTGTGCCACAGCCTAAACACAACAGCTCTGGGAGCTCAGGATGGGATTTCTCCTTTGTCAGGAAAGATGTTCCCCTGCTCTTTGCTCCGGGACCCACTGACACCTCCGGGGAAGGAGGGTGGGGAGAAGGGGAAGGCGGGTGGGGAACAAGATTTGGGGAGCAGACCCGACACAGGGTGATTGTTCTTTGGGCTTGTCTAAGCACAGCAAATGATGGCCATCTGCAGGGGCAAAACTACCCTGAAGAACGGGCTGAAGCCCCTGTTAAAGCTTTATGACATTAATTATTTGCCCTGTGCCACTGCCTAGGGAATCCACTGCCCTTTTCATCATACTCTTGAATCCCGTGCCCTGTGCCGGGTGCTGTACTGGCATCAAAGAGAGTTGCTGCTGCAGGGATTTTACTTTTCAGGGCATCACAGCAAAGGAGAGTTTCAAGATGTGATTTGCAGAACACTGGAGTGGGCTCCACAGAGGTTTAGGGTGTCGATCTTCAAGGCAAGGCGAGACAAATCATTTGCGTGGCCACCAAACCGGGCTGAAACAAAACTACTGGGTTCACCAGTTCCTGACAATCCTTCTGAAGGAGAAAATATCAATTTACTCGTCCCAGAAGGGTTGCAGGAAAAGGAAATGAAAAAGGATTATTGTACTTCTACCTTCAAACCGCAAATATTGCTCCCTATAAATACCGCTCTGGAGAAAAGCATCATCTCTTCCCTTCTTCCCTTCCCCACCTCTTTGCAATTTCAACCTCTCCTCTCCCCCCCCACCCCCCATCTTATTTCACAGCTTTTAACCCTGCTCAATTGTCCCTCTTAAATAATAATTAACTCTCTTGTTCAGCCAGGGAAGTGTTTGAAAGCTCTGGCAATTTTATTTTCTGTGTGACACCGCAGGAGACGATGGGAGGGAAAAAATGAAACTGGGAGGTTTCTCAAGAGTTGCCCCTCTAGAAAAACCATTAGTCGCCTCTCCCCGGTGAAAGGCAGACGCTGCTGCCAGATCTGTGGAGGGATCCTACAGCAACCAGCAGCGTAGAGAGAGTAATTAACTGGGAGAGCGGAGGAAGGAGAAAATAAACAAGGCAGGGAGGCTGTGAGGCTGCGCTCTCCAGGAACGCTCGCTCCCAACGGACCCACGTCTCCAGTTGGGAAGACGCCCGGAGCTTCAGTGCAACACCACCACCACTGCCAGGGGGTGACCCAGAAAAAAAACAAGGAGTAATGAAGTTGTCTCCCTTGTGCTTCGGGGCTGGATAGGAGGCAGCTGCTCTGCAGCCTCAAAAGCAGGACATGGGTGGAAAAACCCAAGAGCAACAATAAGTGAGAAAGCGCTTATTTTAATGATGAACTGGACCAAATAAATTAGAAATTCAATTACAATGCCCTTCACCGACAAGAAATTCAAAGCACTCGGGCTATTGGTTGCCCAAATTAACTGCAGGAGATAACTGGATTTGTGGGGAGCAATCCTGGACCCTGGTTGTAATGAAAACATTAAGGTCTGGAGTGTGGCAGGGAGCACTGGGTACGGTCTGAGACATCCTCACGCCCGTGGAGCTTGTGAGAAGCAGAGGAGCAGCAAAACTTTCTGTCTGAGTATTTTTCTCATTAAAAACGGCTCATTAAAATACCTGGATTTTGGAAAGATCAGAGCCCGGCTCGACTGCAAAAGCATCGCTGTGGTTTACAATTAGCGCTGAGAGAAAACAAAGGCAAGGGATTGTGGCTTGTTTTGGGAACTGCTGTCCCCAGGGAAGGCAGATCCTGCCCAGCTACTGGGATGCACATCCCTTGACTATTAACAGGATGTCTCAGGTTTGGCAGGACTGAAACTACGAGCGAGATCAGAGCTCCTGAGTTGCCCTGGTTCATAGCTCGCTGCCCGGGGAAGATAACCCCACCAGCCACAGATTATTAAATCACATTCCTTCATGCTTCTCCTAAAGGGTCGATATCCTGAGCCTCTCTCACCTTCCTGACCTCACCTAATATGAATAATGTACAAGCTACCGGTGGGTCAGTAGCGTGCTGGACCGTGGCCAGCCAAAGGGCTCTCTCAGCAGATCAAAAGCCAATCAAGTTCATTTCAATATTTATTTTTAATCCTCCATTCCAAAATTATAAATATTTAACGCTACGCCCTTACCAGGAAAGCAAAGCAAAGCAAAGCAAAATCACAGGAGAGGCTGGACCAGACAGACTGACTCTTGCACGCTGATTTGTGCCCGGGGGTACCCTGCTCCTTATGTCCATTAATATTCTTCAATGAACACAGCTTATTTATCTGAGCCCTCCGAGAACCTGCAAGGACAGAGGTCAGAGCTGAGGAGCACGAAACAGACCCGAAGGCAGGTTTTGCTCCTGAAGGCTTTCCACCGAGGTTAAATTTTTTGCCCCTATACAAACATTCAGTAGTACCATGATGGCACTGACAATGCCCAATTATCCCAATGTCTCTCCATGCCAGGCCCTTGGGAGCCCAACCTGCAGGACCACGTACCCCTTGATGTGCCCACCACGAGCTGGAGGCTTCCCAGCAGCTCCCTCCCCTCGGAGCCCCACCACACATTTCGGGTCCTTCACTACATCTATCCTCCACAGCAGAGAAAAAGCCCCTCAGCACCTTCTTTGCTGATAATCCCCAAACACTTGTCCATTTTCCAGAGGCCTGAAGATGAGAGAAGGGAACAAAGGCGGAGGTGGATGGGGCTTGGCAGGGCTGTGGAGCCCCATGGGTTTTGCTGGCACTCAAACCCTGCCTGCCTGGGCGGCGGCGAGGAGGAGGAGAGCAGTGGATTAAAGAGCTGATAAGGCAACGAGGATGTAGGAGAGTGGGCTGAAAGGCACCTTAACAGCTTTCCATGAACCAGCCCGCCGCCTTCCCTAGCTGTGATTTAAAGACATGCACCCAATTCCTAACAAACAGGGCGAAGTACAAAGGCTTCCTGACGGGGATTCTGTTTTCCAGGGAGAGCCATTTAATAAGTTTCACTCAGGAAGTCTCTGTTCCCAATAAAGACTTAACAAAGTTAATTAGACTAAACAGTAATTATCGTGTCTCTTCATTGTTCAATTATCTTGCTGAACTGGTGTTTCCTGATTAATTTTCTGATTAAAATTTATTAAATTGAAAAGCACTGGCAAACGCGGGATGGCAGGTTCTCTCCCACACAGCAGGATTTCCGGAGGTCAGGAAGGCAGGGGTGGCTGGTACCTGCCTGGTGATCCATGCCACCTCCACACACAGCCCGGAGAGGGACCACCTCAACACACACTCCTCCGGTTTGAGATCCACCAGCACAGTATCAGTAGGTTCCTCCACGTGTCTCCTGCTTCTCTTTTCCAGGCCTTCCCACTCCTTGGCCAATATTTCCCCTCTCCCTTTAGATCCTCGTGCTCAAAGGTGGCAGAAGGGTTGAACGGGTAACCTTGTGTGAGCTGAGGAGTAGTTTCCACAGCCTGGATGACAACAAGGCATCTGTCAAGCCAAGTGAATGACTTTAGGTCTGACATTGCATCCCCTGGCTCCTACAGGTGTCATTTTGCACTTCCCTGAAGGAGCTCAGCTCACCTCCTACCCACAGTGTTTGGCATCCCAGTCTGAACCGTCCTAACCAAGACACCCCTCAGTCAAATTCTCCTGATGGGACCAAAGCACTTCCATGGATGACCTTAAAGATAATCCCAACCCACAGCACTTTGCTATCTAGCAGCAGAAGACGACTTCACCACTGGCATTTATGAGCCACAGCAACATTGCTTTCCAGAGGGACTGCTTTAGAATTCACCCACAGCCACCCAGTAATCAGCAGCATTTTGATCAGCCCCTAACACTATTTGCATATCTTTTATAAAACAAATCAGAAAAGGGGATTAATTTTCCTTTCTTCACTTCAATATCACCTGTGGCTGGGAAGAAACAAACAAATTCATTGCCTCCTTCCCCAAATCCTTGTGATTAGGTTATTAGAGCCCCAGACTTATTATAAATTATGGAAAGGACACAGCTGAGCCCAAATCCCACAGTGGGCTCCTTTTGTCTTCCATAACGTTTGTAATTCTCGATTAACTCCCATCTAGCACGAGGCAGGAAGGATGAGAGACACCTCAGGAGCTCTGCTGTGACCAACACCGGAGCAGTTCAGCTCAGGATGAAATATGCCTTTCAGCGCACGGCTGGGTATGGAATCAGGGGCTCCCAGAGGACAGTCCAGGAGGCACCACTGGAGTTTTTTCTTCTCTTTACAGAATCAGGGAATTGTCAGGGTTGGAAGGGACCTCTAGACATCATCTCATCCAACTCCCCTGCTAAAGCAGGGCTGCCCAGAGCACATCACTCAGGGCTGCATCCAGACAGGGCTTGAAGGTCTCCAGAGAAGGGGACTCCACACCCTCCCTGGGCAGCCTCTGCCAGGGCTCTGTCACCCTCATCCCAAAGAAGTTTTTTCTCATACTTAATGGAACTTTCCATGTTCCAGCTCATGTCCATTGCCCCTCATCCTGTCACTGGGAACCACTGAGAAGAGTCCGGCTCCATCCTCCTTCAATCCACCCTTCAGATCCTTGTGAGCATGAAGAAGGTCTCCCCTCAGCCTTCTCTTCTCCAGACTAAAGAGTCCCAGCTCTCTCAGGCTTTCCTCCTCAGGGAGATGCTCCAATCCCTCCATCATCTTTGTTGCCCTATGCTGGGCTCTCTCCAGTAGTTCCCTGCTTCTCTTAAACTGAGGAGCCCAGAACTGGATGCCGGAGTGCAGAGAGTAACCCCCCTGACCTGTATTGGTGCTTGGAATTCTTCCTCCCCGGGTGCAGGACCCTACACTTGCTCCTGTTGAACCTCATGAGGTTCTTCTCCACCCAGCTCTCCAGCCTTTCTGCTCCTCCTGCTGGAAATTCAACACAAGGCTCATAGGTGCCACGGCCACCCCAGCCATCAGTGACAGAGCCCTGAGGGGAGGTGCGGGGGCGACAGATGGAGGCTGGGGTCTCCTCCCCTTTAGTCTCGGTACTGTTCTCTGCCTTCCACTTCTGGATATTCACTCCTCATCCTCAGAGAGGCACACGAGTGGCTGTGGAACAGCAGTGCTAGCGTTGCAGGTTTTCTCCTGCATGATGTCTGGCTGGGGTCTATTTGAAGTCACACCGATAAAGGCTAAAGCTGAGGTTCTGATAAGGAGCTAACTTTGTTTACGATGCACTAAGCCTCCAAAAAGAGCTGCAGCTCAGCTAAGAATAAGCCTCCACCTCAGAGGTAACAGCTCTCACCTCCAGATAAAACACAGGCAGAAAAAGCACTTACAATAGCTTCATCAAACACAGTTATGCTGAAGCTGTTTTTACAAACATCTGACATTTGCCACCAGTTCAGATTCATTCCAAAGGCCAAGACAGAAAAAAAACCCACTGAAGTCTAACAGCCCAAGTAGGTTTGGGTTTCTCTTTTTTTTTTTTTTCTTTTCTTAATAACTGTATAATCATAAGTAATGAATCAAAGTGCTCCCTGGCTCCTGAGCTATGATTTGGCAAACAAATACAATTATAAAACCCAAACCTAATGACTGCATTTTAACATAGCCCTGTGCTTAGTAGCTCACAGTAACATTTATCCTGCGTCGGGCTGAAAGGAGATGTCCGCAGGGAGTTAGCTGTGAAATGTCTGATTTCAAAAGCCTGCAGCAACTTGATTCATGTCTATTTAATTTTTCCAGGCAGTTTCACTGGAATGCTGGATATAAATCAAACACAAGGCTAGCAGCGGAGACGTACCAAGTTGTGGAAATACTGTATGATTTTAATTAAACTGGGCGCACAAATCAGACAGCAGTGAAGGTGGAAGAGGAGAGAGGGAGAACTGTATCACCCTGGATAAGCCAATATTTTTGTGCAGAAAAACAAATAGCCGTTTACTGTGAAAAAGTCTGATTTCAACGGCGGCATTTAGTCATTGTCCTGATATTTATCATCAATTTAAATCCGGAAAAACTCATGCTTGAGCACAGAAAACAACACAGCTCAGAATGGAAGCTAATTAGACTGTATCAGCTCAGCCCTGTACTCACCATCCAACCTCCAGGGCTCTGATCATAGAATCATTTTGGTTGGAAGAGACCTTTGGGATCATCAAGTCCAACCATCAGCCCTACTCTACAAAGTCCTCTCCTACACCAGATCCCCCAACACCACATCTCATCCACTCTGAAACACAGTCAGGGATGGGGACTCCATCCCCTCCCTGGGCAGCCCATTCCAGGCTCTGACCACTCTTGCTGGGAAGAATTCTTTCCTCATGGCCAGCCTAACCCTACCCTGCTGCAGCTTGCAGCCATTCCCTCTCCTTCTATCCCTAATTACCCGTGAGAAGACTCCAGCACCAACCACGGTGACCATGCTCTACAGACAGTACCAGTAACCAAAGTCCTGCTGATGGCTCTGAGGCCACCTCCTGTACTGTCCTGGGAGGGCAGCCTGAGAGTCATCACAAGAGGGGACACCAAAGACCCTTGTTGAGAAAACTCATCCATCCATGGCCACCTGCTGTGCCCCTGGGGGGGGTCACACTGGGCTTGGTGGCACTCAACTGCCTGGCTGGGCACAGCTGCAGAGCAGGCAGGCTGGCAAAGGGGAAGGTAACACAGAAGCAGTGTGGTGGCCCTTCTCTTAAAGGACAGGACTCCCCAAGGAAAGCCCCAATAGAACTATTTTTGTTCTTTGTGGCCACGGGACTTGCACCTAAAGACTCAGTGGCAGCACTGATGCTTTAGTGATTGCCATACAGGAGGATGAGGACTCGGTAACTAGAGGGCTCTAGAAGATGCAGGAGTGTTTCTCCACCTTAAGCTCCTCAGTGAAGAAGCCATTAAAGAGCCTACATTTACTTTCCCCCCTCCCCACACCCTGCAAAGTGGAAAACCAGCTATGCCTAATAACCAGGAGGCAGTGTAAGGATCAACACATTAAGATACAGGTACTAAGATAACGGGGTCTGTAAATACCTGGGATAGACAGGCATCTCCTTCCCTACCTAAAGACCAGGGAAATGCAGGAGAAGTCTGCTTTGAAAAAGGAAGTAACTACCACATAACATCCAACAATTAAACCATGGCCTTGAACTGCAAGGCTGAGCTTGTGTCTTACAGTAAGACTGGGCTAAAACAGGTTTCAACAATTCCTGGGTATTTGCACCGAAGCGTTGCAGCCACCGCTGACATCGGGGACGAAACACTCCAGGCGCAGGGGGAGAGGGTGGGCAGGAAGCCCCAGACCCACAACCTGTAGCCCCAACAGAGCAGAGAGAACAAACGAGAGCCACAGAGCAGCCACGAGGGCAGCAGCAGGGTGTCGTGGCACAGGCCAGCGCTGCAGGACGGGTTCTGATCCACCCTGGGCTCCGGGCAGGGAACCACGTCTGTTCAGCACATCCACTCAAAGCCACCTCCTGTGCAACAGGGACCCATTAGCTCCGATTAAAGCCACAATATCCCAAACCCCATGAGGTTCTGTGGTGTTGAAGCCGTAATGAATTTTGCAGGGTTTTTCCTCCTCCTTTTCCCCACCTCCATCACTCTCATCTACAGGGCATGAATAATACAATAATGTGTTGCCTGGTGATTGCTGTTGTGTTTTCCTTTACAAATGCAGTCAGGGAAGGAAGCAAACTAGAAACTGCCTGAAGGAATGGGTTGTTTAAAGAAAGCTACCAAGGGGCTGAGGCTCTGCAGACACAATATGTTCTGGAGGCTGCTGGAAGGACCTTCTGTCCTAGGAAGGTGTTTGACAGTGGCCCCTGGAGCCCACTGGCCCCATCCTACCCTCTGCAGCCCCAGGACTGCAGCACTGGAAGGGAACCAAGGGCTTGGCTGAACCTGGTGTGTGTAACTAACACCGCTGTGCAAGATGCTTCACCATCTTTCACTGCAAAAACAAACAGGGCTATAAAAAAGGAAGAGGCTCTCAATAAAAAAAAACTGCTATTCGGAGCTGGGAAGGTGTTTTTTCCTGCTCTAAGAGAAACAAACCCATCCCCCCCGAAAGATTCTAGTTGGTGACAGGGAGTGGAGCCAAGGTTCTCTTCCAGGACAGGTTTGCTTCCATCAGAAAGAAAAGCTCTTCCAGCTTTTCCTCTCAGCAGCGCTGTGGATACAGGCAGGCACCTCCAAAAGGTGACAGAAGGTCCCTCTCCCCCTTTTAAAGTCCCTCTTGTCCTCTCCTGGGGGGGCATGTGGGCCCAGAAAGAGTGTGTGAAAGCATTCAAAGATGCACTTGATCCAGATCCCGACACGGGGTGAGTTTCTGGAGAGGCTGATCACCACCTTCAAACTCCCTTCTCGGGCCAATGATATACTGGTCTGAAAGCGGCAGCTCCAGCGTCTCCCCCAGCCTTACTACAGCAAAGGCAACGGGCAAGAGATTGGACTGGGGTTCCGTTCCTTGTGCTTTCTGAAGTGAGTCATGCTGTGAACTCTCTTGAATGAAAGGGTCTTGGTTTCTGACCCACACGTGGGGCTGTACCCTGACACTCGTCTAATTGCCTGCTTCCATCCGGGGCTGCGCTTCGGGAGGCTCTCCCCAAAGAGATATCGAAGGGTGATCTCAGCCATCACCTTTAGATAATGCAGCAATACAGAAAAATAGCAGAACTAGAGACTCTCAGAAGGTATTTAACTCCTCCAGTCTAACAACTCCGCTTGGTACAAGCACGATGTGCTTAAATATAGATACTGGGACAAGGCGCTGCTCTGCTTCGGTGAGGAAGGGAAGAAGAGGACAAGGTGCCGTGTTCCAGGTTCAACCTGATCCCAACCAGAGGAGCCCTTAAGAGCTGGAATACTTTAATAAGAAACAAAACCTCAAGGAATACATGTTCTTGGTGTATTTAACGATGCACCATCCTCCAGTGTACGTAAAGAGCAAGGCAATTAATAAGGTATATTTAGCCTGCTAAGCTGAGGTGTGCAGCTCCCACAGCAGCCGAGACACAGCAATTTAAATAAAATTCATCTTCAAGATCAGCCTGGCTGTGACTGCAGCTGGTGAGAGCTGTCTGATGATCTGCAAATAAACTGCCATTCTCACTGGGGGCACTTGCTCTCTGCTGCCCTGGTCCCCATGGAGCCCTTGCTCTGGGTGCAATGGTGGGTGCTGCAAAGAGAGGGGTCAGGATGGGGTTCAAAGAGCCCAGTTCCCTTGGGAGAGATGTGGAGACCTCCCAAAAAATAAAGGGAGGAGATGGTGCTTTCCCCCACTGCTCAGTCCCACCCACATTCAAACCAAGAATAGGAGCTGCCTTTGCAAAAAAAAAAACCCAAACCAAACACCAACCCAAGCCAAAACACCAAACAAAAAAACCCCAACAACACACCACAAAAAACCACCCCAAAACCACACAAGCAAACAAACAAACAAAAAAACCCAACACACCACAAAAAAAAACCCCAAACCAACCAAAACCAAAAGAGAAGATGTAGAACCGAGGTTCTCCAAGCTGTGGGATGCTGGAGATGCCAAAGTTTCCACAGCCCCTTAGAACAACCCGTGAAACTCTGTGGAACAGAAAGTCTACCAAGAACACAGACCGGCAAAGCTGAATCAGAATTCTGATGCTCAGTGCTAGATACCTGAATAAAGAATAAAAAAAGCCCCCAAAGCCCTTTAAACAGCTGTGAAACCCTTGTGTTGGTGTCCCAGGGAACACCAGCCCCCCCCCTGTTGCAGCAAACCCTACGGTAACACAAATCCCTGCCTTCCAGTGCAGGGCACATTTCCAACCATAAACAGATTTAAACGGCTTTGAATGGTTGTACAGAGAACAAGAATTAGCCAGAGCCACAACTTGCCCCGATAAATGTTTGGGATAGGATGGCAAGCTTCACATCTCAGTGTTGAAAAGATGCTTTAATTACAAAGGCTTGAAGGAAGAGCTCGAGTGAGTTACTCCAGTATCCCCCATATCACACCCCCCCTGGGAGGCTGGGAAGTGGGGTCAGGAGGAGCACCGAGCTGGATGAGCACACTTCTCTCTGAAAAAGTCTCGCTTTTTACCCCTGAAGCAACGGCACAGACTGGCCCACAGAGACAGACACCCCCCCCAACCGGAGCCAGTACAGAAATACCCCATCCATAAAGTTTTCCAGTACGTGCTGCTGGGGACAGGGCCCAGGGGCATTCGCCTCCTCAGCAACTTGAATCAAACCCCTTCAAAACACTGTTTATAAAAAATGACTTTTTAACTTTTATTAATTAAATATTATTAGTTTTTATGAGAACCACTGAAAAACCCCAGCAGTTGAGACTACAGCTGTCTTTGAACAGATGAAATGTTTTTACTGCTTTGAACTCACTCCCTGACTATTCCCAGCCTGTGGCCACCCAGTTTGCCACAAGGTGCCTGGCGCTCCAGTCTCAAGGATAAAAGAAGCTGGTTAAAAATGAAATTAATACCCTGCATAGAAGGGTGTATTGCAAACTGAATCAAAGGGAAAAATAAAGACCTGAGCTAAGCAAAATCCACATGCAGATGATTAGTTGAACTTCCAAGACTTGACGTTAAGATTTTGGAAGCAGAACACTTGGGAACCATGTAGAGAGCCCGATTCTGAAGCCAGACAAAGGTTTGGAAAACGTGCCTTGCGTGGGGTTGTTTTATTATGATTCTCAAATGTCTACTCACTGCAGGAGCTCAGGTGTCACCGAAGGGTGACCTGTCCTTGAGTCAGCCCCAAAAGCAAAGGAAGGCAGACCTACTCTTGATGGAGAAGGTGAAAATTCCCCAATGCACTTTTGCTCCTGCCCGCACCAGAACACAATCCCCAGTGACCCAAAGGAAGCCCCCAGCCCCGCTCTGCCAAGTGCAAGCACGTTTCTTTCTAAGAAACCTCTGGAAACGCACGTTTGTAGCTCTTGGGCTTTATGGGCAGTCGATAACAAGGAGCTACAGAGCCAGCCAAGCCCACGCAGGGCTTTCAGAGCGAGCCAAGGCTCACAAACACTTTACCTGCCCCCGGAAATATTTTTCCCAGCTCTCCCCTGAGCTAATAAACAGTCGTTTTTTCTCGTGATAAAATCAGTGCTGCAGCACTGGCTCTGGCAACTCGCTGCTGACCTTCGCCCTCCGCTCCCCAAGATCTGACAAAACTATTAGCGGTTCTTAGAAATTGTAAGACAACATCTGTTTCCTCCGGAGCAGCTGCCACCTGGAGAATACAAAGCCAAAGCCAAAGCTCTCCTGACCCAAACGCTCCCCGTCGGCGCAAACCGCAGCGTTTCTAACAGCAGCCATAAGGGACACTTTGGCACTTCCACCGCTTTGCAAACACCGGCCCGGCCCCAGAGCCCCAGCGTGTAGAGACATTGCTTTTGGAGGAAGGCACGCTGTGGGGTGGGGATGGCTCTCCCATGCTCTGCAGGCAAGAAGGGAGGAAGGTCTGGGAAGAGCCTGTCCAGCCCCTGCCCGGCAGCTTTCCTCCTCCCTGTGCGGTTGGGACGCGCTGATCCAGGGGGATGATGGTGGGCAGCTGTCCTGACCTCCACCATCCATGTGGCAACTCACAAGACAACTTCATAGAGTCTCAGAATGCTCAGAGTTGGGAAGGACCTTAAAGATCATCACCTCCCACCAGACCAGGTTGCTCCAACCTGGTCTTGAACCTCTCCAGGGATGGAGCAGCCACAGTTTCTCTGGGCAACCTGGGCCAGTGTCTCACCGCCCTCACAGCCAAGAAGTTCTTCCCCAGATCTCATCTCAATCCCCGCTCTTTTAGTGTCAAACCTTTTCCCCTCATCCTGTGGCTCCCCTCCCTGATCAAAAGTCCCTCTCCAGCTTTTCTGGAGCCCCTTTAAGGGACTGGAAGGGGCTCTAAATTTTCCCCAGAGCCTTCTCTTCTCCAGGCTGAACCCCCCCAACTCTCTCAGCCTGTCCTCACAGCAGAGGGGTTCCAGCCCTCCACCCTGGCCTCCTCTGGCCCCACTCCAGCAGGTTCATCCAGCTGTGCACCCCTGGATTCTGTTCTCCCTTACACCCTGGGAGCGGGGACCCAGCAGGGAAGCACCCCAAGACCCAGGTGCCCATTTCTGCCCATGGGCATCCAGCTGCGGAGCTTAGTCACCCTCAGAGTGACACACAGAGGGTGACTCAGGGCTGAATCACACCTGGGAGGTCTTTATGCAGTGACTCAGGCAAGTCCAGCTCGCTCCCTGCATGCACCCTCCCGGGTAAGTACTGACAATGAGCCAGGATGAGCCCGGATCTCAGGTGGCCGCAGGGATGGGCATTGCCTCCAGCCCACGGCCACATCTACTGCTGCCCTTCCACCTGAAATAGTGTGAGCTCTGGGTAAAACTGAGCAGCAGCAGCCAGAGAAAAGAGAGCCCTCGGATTATAGGAATTAAAGCTTTAGGAAGGGGTAAGATAAGAAAAAGGGGAAAAAAAATAGAAAGATCTCTCCACCCTTCTGAAGCAAACACGAGCCACTATGGATTAAACAAACAATTCATCCCCAAACTTCACAGTGCTCTGACAGATAGACAGCAGACTCCAAGAATTAATTGTGCCCTGGTAAAGCCGAACGAGCCACCATATGTGAGTGTTGACAAAACAATCTTTTTTTTTGTTTGTTTGGGGTGTTTTTTTGTCTTGTTTTGTGGCAAGTTGCAAACTGTGCAAATCCTCAGCTCTGCCTGAAGAGGAAAAGTGCCACATTTCACTGCCTTCTCCTGCTCTACAGCTGACAAATCAGCGAGGTACAGGATTACTGGGGGGGGGAGCAGAGCTGATGATGGCCCGGCTCTGGAACCACTGAAAGAAAGAAAGAAGTCACTTTGCAGAATTTAGGGTTTGATGTGGATGAGAACTCACATCATTAGAGAGGTGTTTGAGAGGAAGCTGTCACGGGAAGCCCATGAGACACGGCCACCTCCTTCTTGCTGGCTGAGCATGAGGCTGGAGCAGCGGCGCTGTCAGCCTCGCAGCCGAGGAGGAGCTGGGGAACAGACCACGGCAGAGTGTCCTCGGGATGGGACATTGCAGGGCTGGTGTCCTGGCACAAACCCCACAGAGCTGGAGCTGCTGTCAGGAGAGAGGATCCCTGTGTGTGCTTCATCCTTCCTCGTGTTGGCTCTCTGATTTTTCACAAGCATCCAATCCCCTCATTCCTTTTTCCGTATCAATAACCATTAACAATCACACTTCAAATGGCTCAAGGAAACCTCTTGGAGATAGACCAGACAGGCAGAGCTGGGTTCAAATGGAAATGCACAGTGGCTCTTGTGGGGTTAGGCCAGACATAAATCCACAAGAGCTCTATCAAACCTGCTCCCAGTTCACTCCACAGACGAGGAGACTCACTTCAGTTCCGGGACTGGTCCTGAATTTACCCCAAATGAGCAGAAAACGGGCCCCTTGAGGCTGAAGCGTTTGCATGACCCCTCTCCACAGCATGGGCACCGTTCTCCCCTCCTTAGTGGTTTTGTGTCAAAGACAAGAATCCACCAGTGCCCGTTTGACCATCACCAATGTCATTCATCTCCCCCTGCCCCGTCTAGCCCATCAATCAGCCCGGACACCGGACCAAGCAGGCACCTTTAACCGCAATTAGAGGGGTGGCAGCTGCAGTGGAGCTGGAGTTGTAAATATTCATCTTGCCTCCAGAACCTCCTTTGCTAAAGGTCACTCGAGATGAGACAAACAGGCTGTCCCTGACACCCCGTGAGCCCGTCTGCATTTTGAGGGTGTTGTAAGACACGGGTTTAATAGACCCAGACGGTGCAGGTGATTCACCGGCGCAGTCACTCTTCCATCACAAATCCCTTCCAAACTCCCAGCCTCCTCCCTCCAGGAATCCCCCAAACCCCTTTAATTTGAAAGTGCCACAACCTATTCCCCTTCTGCTGCCTCTTAAAGTTGGTTTCCTCCTTGGGCTTTGTGGCCATGACATCTTCCCTGCCCCGGCTGCTGCTTTTGTTTGCCTCGCTGTCCAGTGAGGAGCCCCAGCCCCGGTTCTGCCCCAATCTTCTGTCCCATCAAGGTGCTTTCATGGGTCACTTCCAAGTTTTCTGCCTTCTCCCTGACTCAAAGACACAGCAACCGCTGCCAGAGGCTGACACGTTGCCACCTATCCCGAGCATTGCTGGAGTTTATGCTCTCACCCTACAACAGGAAATTAAGTAATAATAGAAAATACACAACAAAAATACTCAGCTATAAGAAAAATCGATCCTGTCCTGTGTTTTAGTACCTAATTATGGTACCCAGACTTCACTGCATCAGCTTCAACGACCAGCACATAGTCTTTAAACAAACCAGTGGGGACTTACTCTTAGAGGCACCAGGTCCATGAACCCTGGTCTCACCACTGCCTTCCAACCCAGTTTCCATCCCACGCTAAGCAGCCCTTCCTTCTGCAAAGGTGTTTCCCATCCCACAGGAACTTCCAAGATCAGGAAAATAAAATGTTTTCTTTGGGCTTTCTCTTGGCAGGCTCAGGGAGAGGATGACAGAAGATGGAGCCGTGAATCCAGTGCAACTGGAAAGGTTTAAATGTGATTTAGGAAGATAAATGGATGGTCTTCAGGTCGTGGAGGAGGACTCGGGAGCGACACTGAATTTTAGCCCCTTTATTGTTAATCTTTCCACTCAGGGCAGTCACTGCCCAGTCAAATCACAGCTCATTTTTGGCACAGTCTGCTTTTCCTTCCGTGGCAATGTATGCACAGGACTCCTGTGAAAAGAGAACTTTGGCTCTGCAGCCTTCCCCTCCAGCACAGAGGCAGCACACCAGAGCTGCAGCTCCCCATCCACCTCCCAGTAGGGGCCCAGACTCTCGTTTTGCTCAGATAATCCAAGGTGCCTACTTCAGCTCTACACCTAATGGGGCACGTGTCTTCAGGAGATTATTTGAAGTGGTTATTTTTATGCCTAGAACCTTCAAAGGCAGAGTTATTAAGTGTATTTAAAAGGAAGAACCGGTCCAGATAAAGCTGGGATGTAATTAGTTACAAGCTACTGTACTTTGATGACAAAGCAGCATTTAGCATGTGGACTGTTCAGCAGCAGGCTCTGTAGGGTGTGCTAATTACTGATAGCAGTCACAGCGAGGGGAAGCCTGACACTTCTCTGATAAAGCAGAGCCTTCTCCAACTCGACGGCTTGGGTTTAACTCTCGGCGTTTAACTCCGAGCCAAAGCCCGGACTTTGGCACACGCCTCTTCTCAATCAACCCTGGATTTGAAAGCACCAAGAAGGGAAAAAACACAAAACTTTTCAAGCAGGCAGAGGGAGGCAGCTTGCACCCTGGGATCCTGGTTGGCAGCGGTAGCACGGTGGGGAGAAGAAATTAATTTTGTTTCCCCCGAGAAACCTGCTCTCTTTCTTGGTATCACTTCTTCCCAGCTCAGAGCATTCGCCAGGCAAAGCCCTGCAAGGGCTGGAGATGCATCACCAACCTAAGAAGCTACCTCACTGTCAGGGAGTGGAGTGACAGAACAAGGAATAATGGCTTTAAATTGGAAGAGGGGAGATTTAGATGAGATCCCAGAAAGAAGTTCTTTGGTGTGAGGGTGGTGAGAGCCTGGCCCAGGTTGCTCAGAGAAGCTGTGGCTGCCCCATCCCTGGAGGGGTTCAAGGCCAGGCTTGGAACAACCTGGTCTGGTGGGAGGTGTCCATGCCCAGGCCAGGGGGTTGGAAGTGGATGGTCTTTAAGGTCCCTTCCAACTCAAACCATTCTGTGATTTGACTCAACCATTGTAGAGAAGCGGGCAAGAAGAAAGGGCTGGTTCTGCGAGGCAGAGAGAGGGGCTCTGGCAGGAGGCACAGGAGGTTTCTGCCGTGGGAGAGGATTCAAAAGCGAGTAACTGGGGTCAGCTGGAGAAGTGTTTGCTAAAGCCTGCAGAAGCTCCCAACAGCCGGGGGATGCGGAGGTGGGCTGGGGAGGGAGACAGCATGAGCCGAGAGGCACAGAACCAAAGGCGGGGATGCTGCTGAAGTGTCTCAGCACTGCTCCCAGACCTCTTGGAAACACTGCAAACGAGCTCAGCAACAGCAAAACAAGTGTAAGTGCCTGTCGCCATGTCAACTGCCAGCCTGGCACTGACACACGGGCAGCTCACAGCAAACGAGCCCTCTCTCTATCCTCTGCACCACCTCCAACAGCATCCCTGTTCTCAGCCACTACCCCTCCATCCCAGGCTGGTCTGACGTAAAGGAGCACCAGCCAGAGCCCCCAGAAAAGTGAGGTGACCCATAAAAGGGAGAGAAGAGCCCGAGCTCCTGAAGCCCTTCCACTTACTGAAAAACCCTGCAAACATCACGGGATCATCCGAAACAGATCCACCACTCACCTTAAAAAAAACCCCATCCCACAGACTTATATTAAACAGGAGGACGACTCTGCCAGGTAGACACAGAAGCATTTTAATAAACCAAGAAATGAAAATCCCCCAAACTCCACTGAAACCAAAAAACGAAGCCCCAGCTGTGAGGATTGATGGGATGGCAGCGAGTTCCCAGGCAGGGCAAGCGGCATCCCAAGCTCCGATCTCTGCTCTCCGGGCTAACGACCGCAGTGCAATGAAATGAAATTATATTTCTATTCTCATGCTGGGGTGATTTTTTTTTTTCCATTTATCAAAGTGATGGGCTTTCATTACATTTTTGATAGTTTTGAGTTTGTTTGATCCCCCTGGGAGGACCTGAGGGTCTAAGGCGTATCTTACTAATCAATTTGATGTCTTCAGAGTGCGCTTCCTTAGGAAGTGCACTTGCTCTAGAAGTTGGTTTCTTGTAACTCCAACTCCCAACACCAGCAGGTAGTGTCTGCACAGACTGATTTGCAAACACGGATGTGTAAACCTTTCATCCATTGAAGGCCAAAGCCACGGGATAGATCCACAGACCCCTGTGCTGGTTTAGACTCAGCAAGGAACTGTCTCCAGGAGGTAGGTGATCACTTTAGATGCCCAAGTGAGACAGGAAAATCCAAAAGCACAATAATTCTTTCTTTACCACATCCAACTGCCTCACCAGACACCACACTATGAAGTTTCACCCAAGGCTCACTCGTGGTACGATCACTTGCGTGGACCAAAGCCTGATGGTTGGGTGCTGCCTACTCTATCATTTGCACGTTTCTAAGAAGATAAGGTGTCCATCATGTCTTTTCAGGTTCCTTAAATCCAATTACCTTCTTCCAGGCTGTGTTCCTAAAGAATTTCTATTGCTGCTCTCACTGATGAACGCACAATTAACGCACTGACCCAGAGCTGTGACAATAGCTCTCTTGGCACTGGGAGCCCCTCAGCCGCAGCTGGGGCAGGAGCAGGTAATTTCTCCTGCCACAGCAGTGACATAGTCCTGGAAGAGCCAATCTCTGCAGCCCAGGGTAGAAGAGGGAAGTGGAAACCATTTCCATATTTATTGACAAATGTAATTTACAATCTGAGCTTCCACTTTTGGAAAGAATATATATTTCTCTCTCTAAATGTATCAGTCCTTAGCAGTCAGCCCAGCAATAACCATTTTGGTGCCTGCAGACACTTTTAAGCTGGGTACAGCAAATTTATATGTAACACTTTTAAAAGAAAACGGTATTAAAACTCACCATTTAGGAGTGAGCTGTAAATTAACTGTTACTGAGCAGACAGGGGGCAAAGGCAAATTTCGTGTGCGTGTGTATGGCTTTTCTATCCCGAGTTTGGGGAAGCGCCTGTCCAGCTGAGCCCCGTGGTCTCACTTAGTGTCTGACAAGCCTTTGACTCACTCACTCCCCACATCTTGAGGAGAAAACCAGAGAAGAATATTCTAGCAGGTTTCACCTGACAATATTAAAGCATTTGACAAATAACAATTAATTCTGAGACAAAAAGCCTCCTGTGAAAGGGGGGGGGAATTATTGCTTCCATCTCCTGCTTGGAGCCCAGAGGCAGTTACCAGTGAGATGGAAGGTCCTGCAGGAGGAAAATACTCAGAGAAAGCAGCAGCCTAGGGAAATACATTCCCACCACACACCAGTTTTACAGGACTCCACCACACTCTACCACGGTAGAGCCTCTTGAAGTGCCCTGGGAGAGCAAAGCAGCTGACTCTGAACCCCCCTGCGACCATCCCTGTGCACCCTGGGGACAGCAGCGACCAACTGTCACTGTCAGGGAGCTCCTGTGAAAGGACCCACAGGCACAACTTCTCTTTACATCACACCTCAAAACACCCCTGGGTGACCTTGTGAACACACATACACACACACCAAACTATGGGCTGCAAGTCTGCCACCAGGACCTGACAGACTGGGGGGAAAAAGGGGGAGAAGTTCTGTTTCTGCCTTATTCCCTACGAAAACAGTACTCTGGCTCTCACAACACGATGCTATTTTTCTGAAAAAAAAAAACCCCAAACCAAACCCAACTCTACTTTTGGACTCCTGCAGTAGAGAGGCACTCTCACCCTTGTGTTTACGAAGGAAACATGGGAACAGAAGCCCCCGAGGCCAAAAAGAAAAGAGAAAACAAAGAATGCCTTTTGTTCTTTTTAACTGTCTTGATGTATGCTGGCTTCACGCTCGCAGGACCGGTCTGTTATGCTTTCATTTTTTTTTAATAGCCGGATTGTGATGCCAACAAGGACACAGAATAAATGAGGTTTGTTTTTTCTTAATATCATAGATGGGTCTTCAGCTGTATAAACTGGCACCGTTCCTCTGAAGTCGCCAGAGCCAAATTACGCTTACTCAGGGTCTGGCCCTGTGACAAAATCACCTTTTTAATTTCCATCTTACTTCAGGAAGAGCCTTAAAAATGCCCCTTCTCTGCCCATATTGCCGCAGTCCCAGCAGAACATTCACAGCTTCGCTTGCAGCCCTGGCTCGTGGCCATCCCATTTCTAGCAGATGAGAAGGTACTTGGGGTCGTAACCAGAGCTGGAGAAGCTGGGGCCGTACAGGGTGAAGCCACGTCGGCCCGGTCTCCCGGAGCGCAGCCTGTCGTGACACGCAGGAGGACCACAACTCCTCTTTTAGCCCCAAGCTTTGCCTCCTGATGGGGCTGCAGGGACCTACCCACATGCTCCATCTATCACCTCTCTTAACTGAAAGATGCCTTATCTATATTTTAGCAAGAAAACAATTATCAGGTAACCCTGGGACCTACTGTTTGTTTTGTGTCGGAGTTGCCTCGCTGACGACTGGCCACGCAACAAATATAAAGAGGGAAAACTTAAACCTACCAGGAGATTAATGACAGACCCCAGTGGAACAGATGTATATGAATAGCAAATTAGGCCACTGAAAGCCTTCTGTAAAAGTAAGGACAAGAGGCTTTGCTGCAGCAGAATTTACCAGAGGAGGCAGAAAGGCCACCAGCTCCATGGCTGAGGCCACCATCTCTGGTGGGCACCGCTCTGTGTCTCAGGCGGTGAGATTTAACAGCATGACCAGTTGTGGAAGCAGGTGAAATGGTCAAAATAAACCACTCTTTGGGGAAGGGGAGAGGAGGATGCACCATATGGGGCGCAGGGAGCATCCAGGGACCCAGCAGCCCGTTCCTCCTTCCCTCCCGAAGAAGCAGAGCTCGGTTCCCAGGCGGTGCCACATCCCAGCCCAGCGCTGCTAGTTCCTGAGCACAGGCATCCAAACTGCATCTCCACTGCCTGGGAGTGCTGTAAGTGTCTTCAGTGGGAAGGGAAACAAAACAGAAAGTGGTTTTCCCTACAACTGATTGGTGGGTTGGCTGGTTTTGTGAAACAAATCAGATCACATGTGCCTTCTTGAATGAGAAGTTTCTCCTCCTTTCCCACCTCCCCTGCATTAAAAAAGTACAATTATTTGCCAATTTCCTATCTCACCAGAGGCTCTATCGCTGCAGAAGAACCATGCTCTGGGAGGAAGGAGACCACACCAAGCTCTTGGTCTGGGCAGAGGTGGAGGGAGACATAAATCCCATAATTAAAGAGGAAAGGGAGAGAGCATTTAAGGCAAACAAAGAGGCACAAGCAGCTGCCAGCCCGTAGAATATACTCAGCCAGTGAGAGCTACCAGGTAAGCTCTCCAGAGTGTCAGGAGGCAACTTTAAATGCATTTCAGTGCGCTCCTGGGAACCGCAGCGTGGGTAATCACACTGGCTAGAGGAGATGAAATCGGTAGGAGCAGGTATTTCTAAATCCGTGCCTCTCCGGCTCATTGCTGAAGGCATCGACTGCATGAAACCAAGTAGATGAATTTTAACAGCCTCCCTAAATCCACACACGCTCTGTCCATCGCTGAGCGCTGCCTATGGAAAGCACGAGCCTTCCTGGGGGATGAACCAGCCAATATACCCGTACCTGCGTCTAGACAAGTTAATATTTCCCCTCGGAGGACGTGGTTTAGAAAGATATGAACCAAAATGGCAGGGCTAAACAAAACTGTTGCTGCCTGGTAGACAGTCCCAGTTAAACGATTCGATCTCCACAAAGGCAGCAGATCAAAGCACAAAATACCAAGAACGGCTTCTGAGAGTCCTCCCTCTCCATTCTGAGAGCCCTCCTTCAAGTCTTTTGGTGCCACAACGTGTCTGAGAAAGGATAAGGCTCTTCCCTTTTCTTCGGGAGCATCGCCCACAGGGTAAGTGCTCGCACAGATTCCTACCATCACCACGGTGTTGAGGGATCTGGTGTAGGGGAGAACTTGGAGAGTAGGGCAGACGGTTGGACTCGATGATCCCAAGGGTCTCTTCCAACCAAAATGATTCTATGATTCTATGTACTTTGCACATAAACGCTCACAAGCACATGCCAAGCCTCACAGTCCCAGTACCCCCGCCCAGCACAGCTTGATACTCAAACCCACACACCTTATATACGGGGTCTTTCTTTTTTTCCTATCGACATGGACGTATGCACATACGTAAATGGCTCAGAGGCACAACACCAGACACACGCTTTTCTTCTGCCCTGCACCTCTCTGGCAGCAGCGAGAACTTATCACCCACGTCAGACGTGATCACACCGCGCTGCCACCACCCAGCACCGCCACGGGTGCGGGGCAGCCTGCCATCCCCGCAGGGGAGGTCCCTCCCTTCCTCTCCTTCGCTTTCTCAAAGGGAGCCTTCAGAAACTGTGAAGGTTGACAGTCTGGGAAGTGAGCGAGCAGGGGAAGAAAAGCCCGCCAGTAGTTGCTTCCTCCTTAAATATGACATCAGAGGCTTCATTTGCAGCCAGGGTAATTTCAGCCCCATGTGGCCCAGGCGCAGGCGACAGCATCAATACTCCGTCTCGCAGCCTGAGCGTCTCCGCAGCAAAGGCAGAGGAACAGGACAGATGTTTGTACGTCTTTCCTTTCCCTCTGTGCTTAATTCACACATTAAAGGAGCGGATGGAGCAGGCTTACATCCCCCTCCTTGTGCTGGAAATGAGAGAGGAAAGGAAAAAAAATAAAAAAAAGGAGGCTTCTCAGTCTGGCAACTCATCTCTTGGAGACGAGCTGTCAGGATGGGAAAATGTCACCAGGTGCTCGGCTGCCTTCACCACGCCGTGACACAGGGAGAAGGGGAGTCTGCTCTCTGATCTGCCTCACAAACCTGGAGCGACTCTTGTGAAGCCCCAGCAGCTCCAGCACGAATCCCCCCGGACTTGCAGAACGGATTTTGCAGAGACTTGCAAAGAGCTTTTCCCCCTGGGGATCAGGGAGTGAAGGGAGTCTATGGGTGCTTTGACTTCTGCTACAAACAAAATCAACCTTCTCAGCCCCACTGGATGAAAGCAAGGGCTAGAGATACAGTCTTCCATTACTTCGTTGGTTCTTCAGTCATTTACAACAGAGAAAAGAAAAGAGAAAAAAAAAAAGCCTAAAGTCTTAACCGAAAATCTAAAAAGAAGGGTTAAAGTCAGGCTGGTGTCCCCTCAGTTCAAGCTCGCTGGTGGAAACCTCCTGAGTGCGCAGTCATAAAATCAGGTTGGTTGGAAGAGACCATTATGATCATCAAGTCCAACCATTAGCCCAGCACTGCTAAGTTATCACTAAGCCATGTCCCTCAGCACCACGTTTTCCCGTCTTTTAAATACCTCTAGGAAAGGTGACTCCACCACCTCCCTGGGCAGCCTCTTCCAAGCCTTGACAGCCCTTTTGGGGACAACATTTTCCCCAGAAATTTGTCACCAGTGGCTGACAACGCGGCAACAGGCAGTGCCGGGTCTGTGGGTGCCCAGTTCTCCTCCCTGTTCCCTCGCCAGGTCCCAGCTCAGCCATGAGGGTCCCCTCTCTCCCACCCCAGTCACACCAGCCGGACCTCCAGAAGCCAGGGTGTATATTCTCGAGCACCATCTGCTGGTATTTTTCCTATTAACAAGCAGATGATTCAGAGAAGGCACCTTCGCACCACCAGCCAGCCCGCTCCGATGGCTGCCCATCTGTACCAGAATTGTGCAGGTGTTTTCTTGTGAAATTCAACGGCTTTTGTTAAATAAGACATTTTGCATGGGCAAATGTTCCTGCTCACCCCTATTTTTCAGTGTGGGATACTCCCAAGTGAAAAGAAAACGTTAATTCCAAACTGTATTTTTCCTTTGGTGATGCTTGGGAAGCACAAAATGAAATATTTTGATTATCTGGAAAAGCAACAAAGGGAGAGATTTGTCTTTTTTATTTTTATTTCTTTTTTTTTTCCCTTTGGCAGAAACTGCTTGCTGAGTCTGACCCAAATTCACAAACAGCTTTGCCTCCTCCCACTCAGAAACTGCATTTCTCGGTGAGTAAACTCTTTGTTACCCAAATTTCCCGGCTCTGCTGGCGACACCGCAGAACCCCGGGTTCCGAGCCAGAGTTCAGCCTGCTGGCTCTCACCAGGCAAAACAAAGCTTTTCATCAGGGATTAATTCTCCTGGAGCTAAAGAGGGGAGGAAGGAAACATCTTTAGTCACTGCTGGTTAGGCATCAGGAGGTCCGTCTGCAGGTAGGCGTGTAGGTTCGCACTTGTTCTCCTTCCCCGAGGATTACTGACCGTGGCTAAGCCAGTGCATCACACTAAACCCTATTCTTTTCCCTCAGTCCTTCTTAGTGGGTAAATCCAATCAAAACCCCAGAATACAGATGTTGGATGTGAAGAGAAAGTTCAGTTCACACTTGGGTGCACCTCCTGAATGCCGCCGCGGGGTGAACCTGTGTACGCCCTCACCATCTCCAGTCGGGAGATTTACCTACTGTTAGACTGGAGGTTAAAAATTTGCAGCTCTCAGGATACTCAAGTGCAGAAAGAGGTCACCGAGGGACAGCCCAGAGGTAGAGGATTCGTTTGGGTAACAAAGTCCACCCGCTCCTCTCTTGGGCAATAGAGCACGAAGCCTTTTCTCTTCAAGCATGTTCATAGGGTTTTTTACCATTTCACCTTCACAAAGGGAGGTCCTACGTTTTCCACAACTGGTGATTTCTTAGAATAGGTTAGACAAGGAGCCATCCAAAATGACCTACGATCTCTGGAGCTTCACTGGCTCACATTAACTGAAGGTCCAGTTCCAAACCTCCCTTCCCCACTACCCTGCACAGTGTTCATTGTACCCAGCCAGAGAAACCAGAATAGCAACGTTTTCACACACTTAGATGTCAGTGACCACAGGAGATACAGTGGAGAAGAAAATCAGGTCAAGAGCCAGGACTCTGGATAAATAAAGTCACTCTGTAGGAGGACACTTGAAAAGAAAACCTAGAGTCTTGTCGCTGCAGGGACCAAGCGCTCTATTCATGGTCCCCATTCCTTCTTCCTTTATACATCAGTAGGAAAGTGCCTAAAGAGAAATCTTGCCTTTAATCTGAGGTGAAACTGAGATCTTCACACATCACAGGAGACTTTACCTGCAACAGGGATGAATAAAGTGTAAGAAAAAAGTAGATGGACCTAAACAGATGGATTCTATATTGGCATTACAAGTCACACACCGTTTGTCATCCAGTCCTACCTGTGCAACACTTCGGATGGAACTCATTAGATATGAGTTGTTCCTGGTTTACCCCATGTTAGTAAATTCTCCTTTGCAACAAGACTGCAGATAGCAATCTGTAACCTCTCTGCTCAATTTTTCCTTCCCAGACCTTCTTTTTAGGGTGAATAAAGAAGAGATAGTAGGAACAGGAGAAAAACGGGTTGATGTATTTTGCCATTAAAGGGGAGCTCGGCTTCGGGTTATCATAAAAGATGTCACCCACTGGACAGCACATCTCGCTGCCACACATTTACAGCCCTGCTGATGACGTATATCAAATCCACTAAGTTTAAAAGTCAAAACAAGCTTACCCTGCCCTAATAAATATTGATCCCCTTACAAGTCCTTGTTTTAAAGTCCTTAATTAAACACAATACTCAACTTTGCCTGTTTCCCAGTAGACGAGAATCAATACTGTCTATCGTTAATGCTGTCCAGCAACAAGAAAAGAGCCCAGTCCTCAGCTGCCATAAACTGACCACGCTGGGTTCTCGCCTCGTTAAACGCTCTACCGAGGATCTCACAAGCCCACATGAGCCCAAGACCCTGCTGTGGTGGGCACAGGGTGACAGAGCTGCTCCTGCTCCAAGAAGAAATCAATAAACAACCAGAGATGGAGGAAAATGCAATGTGCCTTGGGGGCCAAGAAGGCCAATGGCATCCTGGGGGACATCAAGAGTGTGATCAGCAGGTGGAGGGAGGTCATCCTCTCCCTCTGCTCCGCCCTGGGGAGGTCCCATCTGGAGCACTGGGACCAGTTTTGGGCTCCCCAGTTCAAGAAGGACAGCAGAGGACCACAAAGATGATGGGGGACATGGAGCATCTATGTGATGAGGAAAGGCTGAGGGACTTGGGGCTTTTCAGTCTGGAGAAAGGAAGATTGAGGGGGAATCTGATCAACACCTATAAATACCTCAAGGGTGGGTATCAGGAGGATGGGGCCAGTATTTTTCAGTGGTGCTCAGGGACAGGGCAAGAGGGAACAGGCACTAACTTGAACATAAGAAATTCCATCTCATCACAGGAAGGAACATCTTCATTTTGAGGCTGGCAGAGCCCTGGAAAAGGCTGCCCAGAGAGGTGGTGGAGTTTCTGTCACTGGAGACATTCAAACCCCACCTGGACACATTCCTGTGGGACCTGCTCTGGCAGGAGGTTGGAGGAGATGAACTCCAGAGGCCTCTTCCAACCCCATGGCATTCTGTGATTCTGTGAAAACACCAAGAGCTATTAAAAAAGGCAGTTGCAAAAACTGACCTTTGAGTACCCGACCACCAGTACATGGATTAATCCTCGATACACGCCTTGCCCAGCTCCCAGGGACAGAGGGTAAAAGGCCAGAAAGAAGGAGATATTTCCAAACCCCAGTCCCATCACTTTCCCCTCCTCACTGCTGGAAACGGGTCTGGGCACTCGCTTCACCCACATTTGTACCTCTTTAGCCTTTAGGCCAAGTTGAAGGGATCTCAGTGCTTCAGCACTATTTGACAGTATACATTACAGGTGTTGTCATGGCAATGATTTATGCCAGAATTAGTCACTGCAGCACTTCTGCAATAGACTGAAGAACAATAGGAAAAACTGCACATTTCAAAGTTCCTGTGATACAGAGGTTGAGGGTGGGGGAAAAGAGATTAGATTCCTTTCACCCCTCTGATTCCGGCAGTGACATTTAAACAGCTCAGGGAAAAGTCAGTGCCTAATCAGAAATGTTATTAATAGCAATCTGACAATAACCCAAACTTCATATTAAACTCTGCTAGCAGTTGCAATTATATATTCACTACTGGCCCATTTCTGAATTAATCGGGGATTGAGTAACAACTGGAGCAGAGAAGAAATTATTACATTTGCATTGTTATAAAATGAGGAAAGAATCTGCGTGTATTGACAACGGGGAGGTTTATCCCATGGGCCCCATTGCTGTCAAAAGTTCTGCTGACTGTTCCGAGTCACGGATCCGAGCTTGGTTACCAAGCTTTAGCTGAAATGCAAAATAAAATAAAATAAAATAAAATAAAATAAAAGTCACCCAGAACCAAAAGAAAGTAAAGGAAGGCTGGCTGGAAGAGCCATCCCAAAGGGTGGTGCTCAATGGAGTTCAATCCAGCTGGCGGCCGGTCACAAGTGGTTCCTCAGGGCTCAGTGCTGGGGCCTTTCCTTTTTAGTATCTTCATTGATGATGTCGATAGGGACATAGAAAACACTGTCAGTGAGTTTGCAGATGACACCAAGTTGGGTGGGAGTGTTGATCTGCTTGAGGGCAGGGATGCTCTACAGAGGGACTGGGATAGACTGGATGGATGGGCCAATCTTAATGGCATGGGCTTCAACGAGGCCAAGTGCCAGGTCCTGCCCTTGGGCCACACCAACCCCATGGATGGCTACAGGCTTGGGGCAGTGTGGCTGGAGCTGCCTGGCAGAAAAGGACCTGGGGGTGCTGGTCGACAGGAGGCTGAACATGAGCCAGCAGTGTGCCCAGGTGGCCAAGAAGGCCAATGGCATCCTGGCTTGCATAAAGAATAGTGTGACCAGCAGAAGTAGGGAGGTGATTGTCCCCCTGTGCTCAGCACTGGTGAGGCCACACCTTGAGTCTGGTGTCCAGTTCTGGGCACCTCAGCACAAGAGAGATCTGGAGGTGCTGGAGCGAGTGCAGAGGAGGGACACGGAGCTGGTGAGAGGCCTGGAGAATAAGGCTTATGAGGATCGATTGAGGGAGTTGGGATTGTTTAGTTTGAGGAAGAGGAGGCTGAGGGGAGACCTCATCCCTCTCTACAACTGCTTGAAAGGGCATTGCAGAGAGGTTGGTGCTGGTCTCTTCTCACAGGCAGTGAGCGATAGAAGGAGAGGGAATGGCTGCAAGCTGCAGCAGGGGAGGGTTAGGCTGGACATGAGGAAAAAGTGTTTCCCAGAGAGAGTGGTCAGTCAGTGGAATCAGCTGCCCAGGGAGGTGGTGGAGTCCCCCTTCCTGACTGTGTTTCAGAGTAGATTGGATGTGGTGTTGAGGGATCTGGTGTAGGGGAGAACTTGTAGAGTAGGGCTGATGGTTGGACTCCATGATCCCAAGGGTCTCTTCCAACCTATATGATTCTATGATTCTAAAAAGGTTAAAAAGAAGAACTAAAACAAAGAGGCACTCAGGAGTTAGGAAACTCCAGGGCTGAAACTGAACTACCTGAACGTTCCCACTTCGTTATTACTTATTAGAATGTGGTTTTTAATTGGAGGATCGTGTCTTGGTTCATATATCTGAGTTTTGGCAAAGGCATGGGGAAGTTCAAAGGGGGCTGTCACTCAGCTTTAATAACAAATCGAGCTTTCTGCTTCTCTCGGTAACAAAGGGAGTCATCCTTCTCTCGTGTGCTGCTGTACCTCCATCCCCACCAAGGCTCTCTGAATTACAGGGCAATTATCCTCATTGTTCCCATCTCTTCAGAATCAGCTCTGAGATTTACAACTGTCGCAGGGTCAGAGCAGAAGCGAGCTCGACTAAAGAAAGGAAAAGGCACCGAGTTTGAGAAGCTGCATCTCTCAGTCTTGCCGCTCCGTTCTCGGGGACTCCAGGTTGCCTTGTCCTCTTAATTCCTCCAGCCTCAAATGCAATTTTCCCATTTTCCTTACAGGCTTTGAGTGGAGCCTCACGGCCCTGTCAAGGGGGTCACTTTCAAACTCACTTTACTACTAATGACCAGTTCAGCCAAAAGGGAGAGGAAGCCCAAGACGTGCAACCGTCATTTCCCAGCCCGCAGTCATCAACGTTGCTACCTACCACTGTCACCTCACCGGGCCATGCAGAAGGTGCAAGTGCTTCCAGGCTCTTCCTCCTTCACTTTCTGTGCTGCTTGGCAGTAAATCTTTACTAACTTCTTTGTAGTTTTTAGCATATGCGTTGTCACATGGATTTACCATCAAGCTCTGCTGTTAAGCCCAGTGAAGGCATCAGAGGCACAGACTCTATCTGTCCAGGTCACAGCGGTTTGCGTGGATGTCTTTGGAGGGAAACAGCCATATACTACCCGAGAGCACCTCAGTAAAACCTCAGTAAAGGGTGCTTTTCCTGAGGTTGCTTTTAACTTTTTTCCCTTGGATCTTTCTCAAATAAGAGTGGAATAGTTTGCCTGAGGAGGCAGGCAGGGAGTGGCCAGGCTTTGCCACATTAAAGCTCTGAGCAGAGGAAAGAGAACGTTAGACCCTGTCCTTATTCTCCTTTATTCCTCAAGCCTTCTGTACCAGTTCACATTTACAGGAGTGCTTCGTGGCCTCCCAGTTTAACTCCTGACAGGAAACAAGAAAAACCCCAAAATATTGAGCCAGCAAAGCAACTGCTGGGACTTTAGAGAACTTGGTGTTCCATGATAAACACGGCAAGCATTGAAGATGGGTGGGAATGTCCTTCCTCTGGAAAATCCCCAGCTCCAGGCATTTCACACTTACAAGAAAACAACAACCCGAAAGGATTTGGAAGAAATATTGTGATATGTGGGACGTGGGGATGTAAGCTTTGGAGGAATTGACACCAGCATTGAGCATCCCTGCGTTCCCACAGGCTTCTGGGATCCGGTCACTCAGTTCAACGTTACCATCTAAGGCATCTCTTGAGCAGGTAAACACTTCAGCCACACTCAGTGCTGCGGGGCTGGAGCCATACCATAATGAGCAAGGAGAACCCTACGCAGCATGAAGGAATTCAGATCAGAGCTGGATGGAGAACAACTATTGCCTTTAGCAGAGGGAATGTTTTTACTTCTGTGCGAACTGGAGCAGGCTCTGCCATCCTGAGGAGCACCATATGGGACAGCGGAGCCGGGAGCCAGAACTCCCGCGCTCCCAGGCTTGCAGCAAGTGGAGCTGCTGGGCAGGCGCTCCAGCTCCAAAGCAGATCTAGGTAGGATTAAAACTGCCAGGCAGACTGCATCCAATAGTTGCCTTGATTCCTCCAGAATCTAAGTCCCACTGTTTCTGCAAACAAATTTGACAAATTGGCAAATTCTGAGGAAAAACAGAGCAGCATCACTTCATCTAAAAGTTGCTGCTAAGCTCTACTCACCGTCTAGAATCCAGCTCCCATAATGAACCCAACACACCAGCACCACTTAAAGCTCCAAAGTCAAATTAGCAATCAAAACCACTGCAAAAATAGCAGGCCAGGTTTTGTTCAGCGAAAGGTCTAATTCTACTGATGTCAGAAAACGCTACACCGGTTTCTGCCAGCTGAGATCTAACTCCCTGTATTTTGCATTTTTATGCATTTTATTTTGCTTTCCTCTCCCCAGCCTCCCTGGCCAGCCCCTGACTGCAAGCAGCACGGGCTGGGCAGGCACAACTGCCAGCCTGACCCGTGGCAAAACCCGCCTGAATCATCCTGGCAGCTGACTTGATGGGCCGTGCTAATTGCAGTTAATTGTTAGACTGGACGTTCCCAGGTTTCCCCCCCCCCCCACTAGCTGTTTGACATCTTGCACTAGCTCTGGATGGATTTTAATGTGGCAAGTAGTGACTGCTGGAATCCTTTGCTTGCCCACGGTGGTCACGCTTGCGGCCACCCGACTCGGAATCTGTTCTCTTCTACCCAGAGGGAAGAACCTGGTCCTGTTTCTGCCAAACAAGCTGAAATTTTAGCTTCTGGGCAAGAAATTCCTTTTCTCAGCTTTATTCTGTCCCTGTGGTGAGCATGGAAACCTCCTGCTCTGCTCCACAGCTTCTCAGTGATCATTTCAGCAGGGGGCACAGCCAGCGAGCCCCGCTCCAGACCCCCAGGAAAGGCCTTTTATTCCAAGCGGATAAAGCAGCAGGCTGGGATGCCAATGCCCTGGCACTGCCCGAGCACTCAGCTGGGCAAAGAGTGCCCCGAGCTCCCTGGGTGCAAAGCTCTTCCCTTCCACTGCTGCCATGGAAGAGGCTGGACGTGACTCCAAGCTCCCTAATACGTTCACCCAGCCAAAGTTAACCGCTGTGGGCTTGATGTGTCCGGAGCTGTGGATGCAGTGCTAACCACCAGCTTGGCTCAGGAGGCAACACTTCAAGACATTTCCCTGCATTCCACCTGCACACGACAGACTTTTGCTTGTCTGTGTTGACTGCAAACCCTGGCTGCCCATGGGCTGGCTGATGGTACATACACCAGTACAGCCCCATACACCAGTACAGCCTTTGCTCTGCCCTTCCCGTCCCCCTGTACTCCTACAATTTCAGACCCAAACCCTGGGATGGCCCCATCCCAAGTGGCTGTACAGTTAATCCTGTAATCCACTCCAAAGTATTTCCTGTTATGCCCAATTAATGGCTTTGCTCCTCCTTTGGGCTGCATGGCTCCTCGTCCCAAGCACTGGCAACGGTTCATTTATATGAGTGGATGCTTCCAGAGCTGCAGTTCAAGGACTTGTGTCAAGGTACTTAACTTTTTAACTGACGTGTGGTTTTTCTCATACCACCGCCTTGGCTGGGTGAATGAGGGATGGGCATCCAAGAAGAAGAGATTTCCCCAAACATTTGCCCAGCTCTGAGGAACACAATTGCTTCAGAGTTAAAATGCAGACCTGGGCTACAGACAAATTACTGTTTTTCTAACAATACTGGTCTGAATTACCCTCAGCACTCCTTCCCACTTCCCCTTTTCAAGCCAAATAGTCTCCTTTTGCAGTTAGACCTGGAGAAACACACACTTCTTCCCCTCCACACACACCTACTGACACAAACCAGTAATCAGCCCATTAGCTTCAACCACAGCCCTTCGCGTTCCTCGGGAGAGAATAAAGAAAGGGCTTGATATCCCAACCCAGCCTTTGCTGTGTCTGCAACCTTTGCTGTGTCTGCCATAAAAAGTAATCTGGCTGCTGCAGAGCAGGGACACCACTGCCATCTGACACACACAGCTGCACAACCCGAGGAACTTCAGCCTCTTCTGTCACCGTCTCCTTCCTCGCAGCGGCCACCGCGACCAGCCGGGCGGACATTTGTTCATCTACGTGCACAACAAGCAGGCGAGCAGTGGGGAAGAAGCAGCCCTTGGAAAGCAGAAGAAAGGCTTGGCCGAGGAGCCCGCTGGCTGGCAGGGGTTTCTGCCTCGTGCCTGGAAACCTGGGGCCCTGGACGTGCCTGAGCACACAAAAGGCAGCCCCAGTCGGGTGGGAAGATTTAACATGTACAAACAAGGAGATATATATATTCCACCACCCCCCCCAGCCCTGGGCAGCTCTGAGAGAATGCTTGGAGCACCATCTCAATGTGTTAATTGCAATTAAAAGAGCCAAAAGGAACTTAGTACAGAAACTGAATACACTTGAATCCCTTAACACAGGGACAGAGGGAGCTGCTGTCCCCCCTGTTCTCTCCCTTTGACATTGTCACGTCCACATTATGTGACAAAGCAACGCCTTCAGAGAATGGCAGGGGAAAGAGGACCCTCACACACAGTAATCTCCCTGTGAAAACACCGTGTCTCTGGATTAATCAGAGCCACAGACTGGAGAGACAAATGCCAAAGGCCAGAAATGACAAAAGGGTGTCTCCAGAGCTGAGGGGAGCTGCAGCCGTGGGTTCCTGCCTTTGAACACCAGCAGCTCCGACCCAGAGGATGCTGGTGAGGTCCTACACCCTGCTGCAGGGGCGAGCATTCAGTAGAGGTCCTGCACCCTGCTGCAGGGGAGATTATTGACTAAAGCCTCACCCTGCGCAGACACGGCCGCACCGGGGCTGGTTCAGAGCTGACTCACAGCATCCAGCTCTCCACATGGAGGAGTGTCAGTGTGACACAAGGGTCACTCTCCTGTCTCCGGGCGAGAAGGACAGCTGCCAGCATGGAAAAAGCAAGAATACTTGCAGGGGGAAAAGAAATGTATTTACCTTTCCTTCTCCAAGCAGGATATCTAATGTGAGCTACGTAAGGAATCCAAAATTACACGAGCAATAAAGAGGTAATTACAGTCATACTAATGTCTTCAACTGGTCTGGCAACACACGTTGGCATGAGACCAGAACGTTATAGCAGCAAGGTGATTAGGGACAGGTAACAGCTAAAAATACAGAGTGAGATTAATTAATAATTGATGGTGCAAGGTAGAACACTGCAGAAAGTATAATTAACGCTGAACAAACTTGATATAACTCTGTCTTGCTAAAGACTAATAAAACATTTCAGCGCTCTCCGGGATCTGTGTTTTAAAACCCCATGGGATCAGACCCTCTGCTAACGTGGATCTGCATCTCTCCACCAGCTTCAGTGGCAAGATGCTGCTTTGGCACCTCAGGAACTCACACTGTAACGCTTCCCAACCACGTTTTACCCGTGAGGCTGTAGGTGTGTGTTGTCACACCGAGGTGCACACGCGCTCGCTTGTACGGACACACAGCCCTTTGTCCTCCGAGGACGGTTTCATCCAGAGACTCTCTGGCAAACCTTCAGAACTGTAACATAGGTATTGAAGTTATGAAACTTACTTGCTACCGACTGGAATTGCCAGCCAGTGACTCAAGTTGGCCAAAAATAGCCATCGTAACAAGTTACGGAATGGGAGCGCTGAATCCCCAGATGAGTAAGGAGCAACTCACTGGCTGTAATTGCTGGATACTGAATAGTCAGAACCCACGTTTGCAGCTGCCTGTAGCGTCGTTTCCAAACACCACAAGAGCTGTTGGGCAGAAAAATACTCCGTTTGCCCGTGAACTTTTCAAGTGGTAGGGCTCCTCTTATCCCCACCACACTCACAGGGCTGGTAACGCTGGCTAACATCCCCAGCCACAACAAACAATACCTGAACAGCAGTAAAATCAAAGTTCCAATAGTCAACACCAACCTGCATTGATCAAAGAGGCTGAGCTGTTTTCCACAGATCATGGAATGGAAGAGAAGGACCATCTATGACTAACATCCAACATGAAGCACTTGGTCAAATACTAGACCATCATAAAAACATCCAAGAGGACATAAAAAAGCAAACCACCACCACGTTATGTCCTACAGAATGCTGTGTACAGGGATTGTTGTTGGAGGAGGTGACACTAAGAGAAGAGTCATGAGCAGAGACACCCAGGCCACCATCCTCAACAGGGACACAACCACCCCTCCTCTTAGTGTTACTCCTGAGACAGACTGACTGCTCCTGCCGGCGCCACCGCTCAGGATCCCGAGCTGCCCTGGCCATTTCCCGACTTCAGCTCTTGCTGAAAACTATTCCGGGCCCCAAGTCTGGGCTTTTAAGAAACTTCAAAGAGGGAGCCTGAGAGGGCTACGAACGGGCTTTAGAAAATTAAACTAATCAAGTTCAACACAAGTCCAGCTTAGTCCTGAACTCTCTCACCCTTGACTTTAAAGGGAGCCCAGAGACACCAGCTACGGGGGTGTCTGAAGCCACGGGGAACACCCCGTTAATTAGTGCTGTAGCTCAAGAAGGCTGGGACACACAACTCCTTCGTCCTCCCAGTGACTTTGCTCTGCCCTTGAAGGGGACCCAGCACGTATCTCCCAAGGCCAGCGCCAGGATTAATTAGGCAATATTTGTGAAGTGCTTTGAACACGCAAACCTTCAGCTCTCTGTGCCTCTGTTTACACATCTGCTAAGTAAGTATCATAATGCCTACCCTAGAGGGTTGACAGTAAGCTTATTTATTTTTTGTTTGCAAAGCACTCAGAGATCCTAGATGAAAAATGCTGCAGAAACACGGAGCGTTATTGTCATTAGACAGGCACGCACCAGGAACACCTCAGCAGCTCTAGATTCCAGGAATGAGGGGGGGAAGAATTGTGTGCCAGATATCAATCCAAGGCCAGTTTCTTTGGAGTCTCTGGGTTTTATCAGTGAAGGAAGAACTGATGAACCAGATTGGTTTTAACCATGGGGAGGGAGAGGAATACCAACCAGGGCTGATGTGATGGGTTATTCGTACTGCTGGAGCACCCAGGCTGATGAAATTCATGCCCAGCTGTGTGCTTTGGAGGACTCCTAACAGAACCCAGGCCTTCCATGGAACAGCACAGAAAGCATTTCTAAACAACACTTGCCGTTACTTCCTGGGAGCAGCGCAGCCTATGAACCACAAGGTTTTCTTTTAATCACCATGAACTAATGGATGTTCCAAGGTGTTTGCTTTCATCAAGGGGCACTGCCATGTGCCTTCCAGCTCTCAAGGCAATCAGGGATAAAGCTAACGGCAGGAGGGCAACGGCTGCCTCTTGTTCTCTCTGGGAAGTGAAATGCATCTTCTTTCTGGAGACACCTCAACCCCACCAAGTTCTCTTCTGCTCGGCATAATGAGGGCATCACTCTTTGCAGGTAGTTTTTGAAGTAGCTAATTATGCTGTGCTGTGGGAAGCTGCTGCACATTCCTCATGTTCTGGGTGATCCAGGAGGGTTTAACTAGGAATAATGGGACAAAACTGTGCACAGAATATATTAAGCTGAGCGCCAGGCACAGCCTCCTGGCAGGGATGCACAGGCATTAGGTGGTGTCTGATGAGAAACAGGACAGGGATCATTTTAAACTGGCCAGGGCACAGCAGCAGTAAGCGAACAACCGCCCCCCCCCAAGGGGGAATGGCCCTTATTAATCTCTTATGGGACCTAATATTGGGACATACCTTTCACTGAAGAGAGAGGAGACAAAGCTAAAAGATGTTGGACCTTCTTGTTTTTACAACTAAAAACGTGCACTGAGCTGCTAGGAGTGAGAGGCAAACCAATCATGAAATGACAGCCTGGAATGGAAGGGCTTTAGCCAGGCTTGGAAATAGAAGACAATAAACATACCATGTGTCACCTGAGTTAGGGACCAAGAGATAGCCTTTGCCTCGTCTTACTCCAAAAGCCCCAGAGTAGGAGCAGGCGCATGGAGGAACCTGTCTGAACTCTCCAGCTCCTGCTCCGGAGGGAAGAACCTCACCTCCAGGTCAAAGCAGGACTCCTTTTCACAATATTAGAAGGTCTTGCAACCCAGGGCTTGGGAAAAGGCGCTAGGAGCTCTTCAGTTAAATTAACAGAAAGTGAGACACGCTTTCTTTCAAGTTACAACAAGAGCAGGCAGCAAAGTTTACAAAAGAGCTCAGGAGTTTGTGTCCCAGGAAGCTGCCGTCTTTCCACGTTCACCACAATGTGCAGGGAAGGAGGAAACTTTAAATTCCACCCCTCCACTCCCTGTACTTCATGGTTTTTCTTCAGGTCATGTAATTTCTTTTCATTCCTGGCTAAATAGAGGAAGCGTCAGGAATACATCAGAGGTTTAGCTGCTAAAAAACAGAAAATACATTCTAGCAGATATACTCTTCCTTCCACTAATACTTTTGGCAGCCTCTTTTCCAACCTCTTCACACCTAACAGAGCATCTCATGCCTCAGACAGCTGACCTGAGCTTGGTTTTTTTGCAGGTCATTCTGATCTGTACTCAAAGACGGATGTTTTTGAAGTCAGCCCTTCCACTCTCAAAATAACGCAGCTCTCGGGGGGGAGCCCACCAGATGCACACAGATGGATTTTAGGGATTCCAGCAGGGTTGGGTCTAATCAGCAAATCAGGACTTTGCTTCCTAAGGCTTTTTGTTTGTTTAACATGAAAGCCAGAATGTTTGAATAACTCAGGATTAGCAAGGATAAAACTGACCAGCAGGTTTTAAGGGTCTCAGAGCCATAAGCCAGTGTGAGGAATCTAGTGAGCTCCAGGCAAGTTCTGCATCATCTAACCTGGGCATCTCTGGTCCCAGCTTGAAGATGCAGCAGGAAGAGACAGAGATGACCTGCCCTCCTGCATCCCCAGGAGGCCCAACAAGAACTGGGGAACCTTGGGTTCAACGCTGTGCACACGCAGCTGCACAAAAAGCTGTGCCCCAAAGAAATGCCATCGTTAGGGGTTTCCCTCCACTGACGGAGCTGCCCGACAGCACGAGGCTGATGTATTCCCCAGGACTTTTAATACCTAATCTGTTCATCACACATGGTGGTTCACCAGACACACAAGGAGCAGGATCACAACAGCTTTGCTTCCTTTTCAGGCCAAGCCAAAACCACGGGGGCAGGAACAGACTGAGCCACGCTTTGTGCGGTAGGTCATTATCCCAACTCAGGGCCTAGAAGATTGCCTAACAAGTAACCACAGCTGGAAGACAAATACAGCCCCACATTGAACCCCAGCGCCTTGCAACACATGAGCAGCTCTACCTGCTTGATCTGAGCTTCACCTATGGCTCCCCAACCCCAGGGAGGAGGAAGGCTATGAGATGGTGAGTGAAGGGAACAGGTTATTTTCATGTTGTATGCATTTCAGGCTTTGCCTGAGGCACTCAGAGATAGTCTGCAAAGCTGTCTGGAAGCCCTTGGTGTTTGTTAGCAGTTGTCAGTCCCAGCAAGTAGCAGTGATAATGAAGAGTCTAAATGGAAGAGTGAATTTTAAAAAAAAGCAAACCACCACCACGAACCAGCAAGGAGGTTCCCAGCAACAGAGCTCCACACAACTGCAGGCAGAACTGGTCTTGAGTCCTCATCCTCCAGGGTTGTGGTCCCAGCAAAGACAAGGGTCCTTTGTCTCTAGCAGCCCTCAGCTTTGCAAAAAGGTAGAAGGATCCATTTTTTGGCAAAGGAAGGATGAAGCAGGAGCACATGCAGGCGCCTGCCCTCAACCCTACAGCCTCTGGCCTCAGCTGGACTCAGCAGGGAGAGATCCCCTCATGAGCTAGAACTGCACCGTGATTTCTCTCTATAGAGAAAGAGCCATGTTTAAAAGAGGACAAAACCCATCCAAGACAGTGACAGTGTCCTTTCCCTATTGAATCTGAGCACTCTGCTATCTGCAGGGTATTTATTCTCACAACACCCTCAAAGGAAGGAGAAGACAATAGGAAACCGACGCTCAGAAAACCTTACAGCACTCGGAGTCATATTCAGGCAGCCTAAATACCACCCACACACTCAACTGAGTCCAGGTTTCACAAGTACCTTCCCCAGAGGAAGGCTGCCCTGGACCCCTGTCTTTGCCCCCAGGGCACGGTAACCACTGGACCATCCTTCCCCATGAGCCTCTAAAGTGCATTTTCGAGTTACCACTTCGGATAAACTTCATTGGACAGGATCATAAATTCTGTCTAAACAAGAATTAATGATACTAATAATGAAGAGAACCCACAAATCTTCAGTGAAACCAATGAGTATTTTGGGAGACAAATGACTCTATTACTGAGGCTATCGGAGAAGCCCTGAACCATAGCCACAGCGAGTACAGAGCACTGGTGCTCCCTGAAGCTCAGGGAACGGTGCCAGTTTGTCCCCTCCCAAAGACCTAGCCCTGTCTGAGCTTTTTTTTTTTTTCAAAAATAAAGGCTTGAGTGACTGTACACAGTCTTTGCTTGTCCCTGAGTCATTATAAATGACAATAAGTAATCACTGCTCTACCACAGACAAGGCTACCAAGGTTACATGATTTGCTTCATGTTGTGCAATCATCAGGAGATTAAAATAAACCACCCCCAAACCCAGAATCCAAACCTGCATTGCAAGGCAGCGCCAGGGCCATCTTCACAACACAGGGACCAGGACTTGGACCACCAGAGAGTAATAACTTCTATTCCAGCAACACTACATCTGGCTGCAGCTGCATCTCCATCACGGTATGGGCTGCAGCTCCAGAAACTTCCTCTGAAGCGTGTGTGCAGGGTGGGGGAAGGCAGAATAAAGGAGGGAGCAGGAGAATTCACCATCCCTTTCTACTCATTGCCCTTTCTCTGAACAAACTCACCAGAGTGACACATGAGACACGAAAGCAATTTCTACCATTACAAATAAAATCTTCCCCATCTGCAGCGTCCCAGTAACCTCATACATCAAAGGCCTCACCCGCTCGCTTGAAATTTTCTGTGGAAATGGGGCTCTGGATCCAACCTGCCAGCACTGTCTTCCTTGTGCATGGAATTATGCAGAATGGCCTTTCCAAGACACCTCTATCTGCCACTTTGGGCTTTGTGCATCCCTCGGCTGTGAGAGACAGGTGATTGGCAGCTTAATTGAGCGATGTCCCTTCGGTGATGAAGGGATCGTGTAGTGTCTGTATTATCCTGAAGGTCTCCACTATCCAATCTCCTCTCTCTCGCTGCCCGGATACAGCCTGTCGGTGCCCAAACCATCCAGATACGGAGGCAAGCGAGGAGCAAAACCCTAAGGCTGCCTGGTCACACAGCGGGAGGGTGGGTCGCCCTCCCGGCACGGCAGACCCAGGCAGGGCTGCAGTGAGATATAAATCTATACGTGTCCAATAAATTGCTATTAAAAATGACATATGTTTATGCACCTATCCAAACCAACAGAGGTAAGACCTACATGCTTGTGCACGTACTCACAGACAGAGCGTCCCGGTGACGCAGAGCTGCGTGTTCCTGTCACACCTGAAGGGAAAGCTCTGAACCCAGTGCAGGATCCAACCCTCCTGAGGAGAAGGGACAGCCCATGTTTCTAACAGCGAGGGTCTCCAGTCTGAGAAACCCCCCCTAGAGCTCTCTCACCCCAGCCCGTACGCACTGCAGGACCCCCCAGGCTCACACTGGATGTTGTGGTGGATTCAGAGGCACGGAGGGGCTTTCCAGAGCCACCACTGGCCACATTCCTTCCCCAGCAGAGGTCTCCATGCCTTCCTTCATCTACCCCTGCTGGAGAGAGCGCTGCAGGGCCGAGGGCTCCCGTTCCACTATTAAAAATATAAATTAAAACAGCCCCTGAGCTCATCATGAGTTTGCAGAGTAGCTAATTTGTCCCCAGGGACTGGCTGGAGGGGACAGGGGGGAGGGAACCAGCACTCTCTCTTCCGTTATAAAAATAACAAAAAGTGATGAATGACCCTCACTGCTCAGGATGGGAAGAAGCAGCTTTTTTCAGCCGGAGATAAATTGCTCCTGTCACAGCAGGTAGCACAGCGATTTACCCACAATATACCCAGGCCAGCTCCTCGGCGACCTGGCTTTACCAAGCCTCGCTTATCTCATCTCCAAAGATTTTTGTCTTGCTTGAAAAATAAATAAAAAAATAATAAAATAAAATCAGAATGAGAGCATTTGGGGACCGAGAGGCGAGGCTGGCAGCGCTGGCAGCGGCAGGAGGGCAGGCTGGGGATGCCAGGGGACAGGTCCACATCACCCTCTGCTTCCCCTTCAGAGCGTAAAGGAGCTGGTAAGAGGGACCCACTGGCAGTGCAGGGAGAGACAAGCAGCCTCCATGGCTCCCACCAAACCCCTCCACACATTCCTAAGCGCCATCTATTGGCGTTTCTTCCGATTAACTTTGCTGCTAACCCACGGGCAGATGAGCAGCAGCCCAGTCACAGGCAGTACCCAGGAAAATGCAACTCAGATGGAAGAGCTCAGAGCACAGGGGGGGGACACAAAGCCCAGCACTCGGTGCCCTGTTTGAAAAGGGCTGGCTGAGGGTTTTTTCCTGATGGAAAAATCCTGGAACGCCCGTTATCTGCCAGGCATCTAACCCCCCCATCCAAGCTAGTGGATTCATTTATTCAGGACAGGGAATTGATAGATTTAGTTTGATTTTCTTTCCATAAGCCTTCCTCCCCGAGCTACGTTTCTCTTTTCATTAATGTGCTGATGGAGGAATAAACTTTTAACACCGAGGATCAGACCTGTCAAGGCGAATCTCCCCTCTCCCCAGGAAGGGAAGGGGCTGGGGCAGAGGTGGGGGGGGCACAGCAGGGAATTTTAGGAAACTGCTGCAGCCAGTCCTAAGCAAGCTGAGCAGCTCATTGCCCGAGTTCTCCAGCCACTTCTTCCACAGGAGGTTTAGCTGGGCTTTTAACTTGTTCTTTTGCAGTCTCTGACACGGAGCAGGAGGTAAAAGCCCTCCAAGGAACAGAAACGCAGCCGGGGGAGTGAGAGGAGACACAAACAGCGTGGGGAGAAAGGTATGAAGGACACAGAGATCCGGATACAGAAGAAGGGAAAGTCTGGCCTTACGGGAAGAGAAATTGAAAGAACTGAAAGTATTTCTTGTGATATAGTTAACGACGCCCCAAAAGACAACCTGGACCCCGAGTCAGCCCTCAGTCACACCTTGGTGATTGTGCTCTCTGGGCCTGGGTGAGCTTTCCTGTGGGGAAATACATATCTGACCACTAACCACCACACTCCATATTCTTCCGTTTGGCATAGAAGCAGAGGGATTTTCCCCCATACTCATGCACACAGCCATTGGTACAGCCTGCCTTCCTTACCCCCACAAGTGGGTTTTTATCCATGCACACAGAACACATGGACATTATGTCTCTAGATCTTCCCTGCCCAGAACTACACCTGAGGCATAAACCTAAGGGAGACGTCTCCACGCACATGAAGTTATTCTTATTCCTCCTTTATCCATCTTTCCCCATGACTCATTATGGAGGTGAAAGGTCCCCAGCAGGAAAAACACTCAACTTCGCCCTTAGGAAACCAGCTTTTTTCCTCCCTTGTTCCACTTCTTTCTTCCAGTTTAACAACTTCAGGGCCAGATGATGAACATGGTGCAAGCAGGGGCCAGCCAAGCCCTGATCAATAGGCTTTGTCAATAAAGTAACCAGCCCTTCTCCAATTTAACTTTGGGCCTTGCCATCACCGTGCTATGAAGGGAAAGGATGCAAAGCCCTCTCCTGAAGGGTAGAGGCAGGAGAGAACCCGGCACTAGGGTTTTGCAAATGAGAGCAGCACTGGGTTTATCCACACAAATAAGGAAAAATCCCCAGAGAGTCTGGAGTTCAATTCTGAGTCACAGCCATAAATTTAGGCAGCTTAACGCAAGGCTGAGCCAAATTACCAAGAAAAGAATAATTTTGGGGCTGGAGACTATTCCTGCACACAAGCAGCGAGACCCAAGGGGAGAGGAGACAAGAGAACCCCACAGACACCTCAAGGAGCTGGTGGAAGGGTGACTGTGTGATTTGAAATCCATTTTCTAGTCAGGACAAATCCAGCCTAGCAGAGTGAAACGCAGTGTCTCAAGCGTGACAGCAAAGGTGTTAATTCCTCTGCAAACAGGGTGTGAAACGCCACAACATCAGAGAGGGCTTCTGCCCACTGGGCTAATTACCTTCCCTGCCCGCTTGCTCTTTGGGGCCTATTTCACTTTGGTGCAAAGAGCATCCCTGGGACACAGCTCCGCTTCAGAAAGCAATGCAGAATTTTTAGACTCGAGTGGAAAATTTGCCAGAGGCTGGATTGTCAAAAAGAGGGGGGAAAAAATGACACATGATACACCACCATTACTATAATTAGTTCTTTTTTCATACTCGTAAATCCCACTCAGGGCTTCCAGAGATGGACAAGCAGCAAAAAGCACAGACCATGTTTGTTGTATTTAAGCCATTAAGAAACCCTCTACGGATGGCGAGTACCCATGTTCTACTGACAAAACCTTTACAGTGTTTCCCACTGTGGTAGGGTTTTTTTTGGTGTAAACGAGTTTTTAGCTGCCCATACCCTGATTGCACAGCACTGCAGCTGCTTCCTTTCTGAGCGAGCTCATGTGCGAGGCCGGGAGCAGAACAGTCACTGCGGACTGTGGAGGTGCCTAAGCTGGCTCACCAAATACTAGCCATACTGGTGGCCCCAACAGCCCCAGCTAATAACCCAAATGCCCTCTTTACTCTCCCGGTGTAGGTTTTGCAGCTCTTGTCTGGCCGAGTTGGTTGATGCTTGTTTTAGCAGAACCTGGAAAGGGTGATTTTGGAAGTAGTTGGGATCCGACTGCAAGATGCTGAAGTTACTCGAGCTGTTGTCTGCAGGAGTAGAAGGCATGAGTTCATTCCTTGATCTGCCACACAGATGCAAGACCATGGCTACAGCAGTCACAGGAACCAGGAGAGATGGGATCATCTCATCTCAGCTTTTCATGCCTGGTTTACCATCTCCTTCTCAGCCACCACAATGAGCCTTGTCTGGAGCTTCCAAAATAAAGTAGTGCTTCTGACCTTCCCAGTGTCTTCCAGGGCTAACTTGCCAAGAGGTGTAAGGTGTAAATACACTCATTTAGCATGATGCTCTGCCTGTCACAGACCAGAGACCTTCCTCCACGCTACTGCCTGCTTAGAATCATAGAATCATAGAATCATTTAGGTTGGAAGAGACCCCTGGGATCATCAAGTCCAACCATCAGCCCTACTCTACAAGTTCTCCCCTACACTAGATCCCTCAACACCACATCTAATCTGCTCTTAAACACAGTCAGGGAGGGTGACTCCACCACTTCCCTGGGCAGCTGATTCCACTGACTGACCACTCTCTCCGTGAAAAATTTTTTCCTAATGTCTAGCCTAACCCTACCCTGCTGCAGCTTGCAGCCATTCCCTCTTGTCCTGTCGCTCATTGCCCGTGAGAAGAGACCAGCACCAATATCTCTGCAATGCCCTTTCAAGCAGTTGTAGAGAGTGATGAGGTCTCCCCTCAGCCTCCTCTTCCTCAGACTAAACAACCCCAACTCCCTCAATCGATCCTCATAAGCCTTGTTCTCCAGGCCTCTCACCAGCTTTGTTGCCCTCCTCTGCACTCGCTCCAGCACCTCGATATCTCTCTTGTGCTGAGGTGCCCAGAACTGGACACAATACTCAAGGTGTGGCCTCACCAGTGCTGAGTACAGGGGGAGCAAGGGCAGCCTCTTGAAAACTAGCTGAACTTGATAGGAAAAGTCTGCATTCACACAGAACCCCTTGCAGTCCTTGGTCAGTTGTTCTAGCAGTTAATTATCCTCAGAAGCAAAACTATGTACCTTCTTGGTTTGAATTTCTCTCAGCTGAGCTCCTTACCTCTGGACTCACCCTTGTTTTATCCCAGAAAGTAGAAAGAAAATTAGCTTTATTGACTTACAGCAAGTTACTCTTCATTTCTTCCAGGTATACACAAAGAGAACCAGCCCCACTGGAGTTACTGCTGATTTACAATAGGTAAGTAGGTACACAATTACTTCTGGTGATTTACAACCGAGTTACCTGTTATTTATTCCAGGTATTTAAAGATATATCCACATGGGGGCCCTAAGGAAAATTAAACCAAATTAATTTTAAAGTAGATTAGTTAAACTGTGTTAGACCATGACACAAACCCTCCTCTTCAGAATTAAAGAGGCCTTAATTCATTTTAGTTCATCTTTGCTCCTTCCCTGGTGAGCAGCTCGGCCCAAGCGGTGGTTCTAGGGGACTGCAATGACCAAGCAGGAGGAAAACTGGTCCTGCTCATTTGAAGACTGATGGTTCCTGCTTTGCACTAGGAAGAAGAGAGTAAGTTCCATTGCTCTCAGTGGTGCAAACCCCCTGACTGGCACTAGAGAGTCCTTATGCTGAGGGCAGGTTAAAAGGCCACAGAAAGTACTCACAGTCTTTATTAATCCCTGGCAGCTCGTTCCCAGCTCCACTCACCAGCTTGTCTGCTCCCCCAGCCTCTTCCAAAGCGTTCCAGAGAGCAGCAGAATGGGGCTATTACACTTTATTTAATGTTCTGTGCAGAGTTCTCTGCTTTAGCTGCTCGGTCTCTCCTCCCAGAGCTTCAGTTTTCATCAGAGGGAACACAAGGCTGAGAAAGTGCCAGGGTCTCACAAAGGCACCCTGCAATAGCCATTTCGGTATAGCCCACACTGCCGAGTCAGAGGATGCTGACTGGGGGCACTGGGAAAGGTGGTTGTGAGCCTCCTGTGCCCACATGGGCTTCTAGCCACAGAACAGTCCACTAGTCTAGTGGCTCTGAGAAAAGACACGACGTCCCCAGGCCCCTTGAAGAAGGGACTGGGTGGGCTACAAGGGTTCTCCAGGAACACCAGATTTGAGAGTAAAGCCCCTGACATGCAGAGATTTCCTCAAAGAGACCCATTCTCCATAAGAAATGCCAATCTCCTGTCTTCTCACAGGAAAGGCAGTGCCATCCTAGGGATGGACTGAAGTGAGAAATGAGACTTCAAAGGATGGAGAGCCTCCACTTCCCGCTGTGTCAGAAGCGACACAGAACTAACCACGGAAAACCTCCATTCTCTTCCATCTTTCACTCTCACACACACACACCTCCTGCTTCACTCCCTTAATCTCTCTTGTCCCGTGTCTTCCTCCCTCCCTCCCTTTCACTCGCACTCAACGCTTCTGTCTCATGCTCCCTCCCTTCACCATCTCAGCTCGCAAGGTTTGTCCTTGTGCAAGAACGCAACACACCTCCTCCTTTCTCCTTCACTTACTCTGCTTCTCTCTTACATCCCATTTTTCCTCTGTGACCTTTTTTCTCCTGCTGGTGCTCTCCCAAGCGTGCCCCGGCAGACAGCAGCGCGAAACGCTGGAGGAGGGACTCACAAATGGTTTTCAAGCAAGAATAGCTGGGCCAGTTCCCAGGCACTGGATCAGCCTGCTGGGATGAAGGGAGATGGAGAAGTGCACACAAACACATCCCCAGTACAACCACAGCCACTGCCAAACGGGGAAGTAACCTTATCCAGAAGAAAAAGAGCAAAGCACTTGGCTGTCATTAGCTCTACGCATTTAAAGCATTCATGAACTTCCCTATTAATCCCCAGGCTGGGACGTGAATTTTGGAAGGAATTGGCTATTTACAGGTGACAGTGAGTTTCTTGTGGCCTTTCCTTAATGAACATCCACCTCTCAGATGAAGGGGCTCAGTTTCCTAAGCCAATTATGTTGGCAAGCACGTAAGCAGGGTGCCCAACTGGGCTGCACTGGGGCTACTGGTGACCCTCGTGTGTGCTACAAAGACATCAGAGCTCCTCATCAGAGCTGACCAGTTATGGCTCTACAGCAGCTTCATTAATGTCATGGACTCCCTAGAATTGTTGAGTCATTTCCAAGTTACGAGTTCCAAACGATCAGGTATTAATTAAAATTTCCCTTTTGATTCCAGGGCAGGGATCCATCCAGGAGCTTGGTAGGTCTGATGAGGGAACTGACACACCAAAGCAAGGGCAGACCACCCCCAGCTACCCAACAGGCCAGGGTCCAGGGACACTTAACACATCTAAACGTCACACTGTGTTTGGTACACACTCATACCCCCCTCCTGGGACAGCACTCGTTTAAACAAACAAAGATTTAAAGACTACAAGAGGGTTTTAAGTTTTTTCTCCCCTTTGCCTTTTACACTAACCTTCAAGTGTACATTTAACGCACACGAGGTCAAGGAGAGCAAAGCTCTCAGACCTGCACGATTCTAAGGACACAGCACTGCAATCACTGCCAGAGATCAAGAAAAATCAAGTAAGATATTTCCCAAATCTAAGAGAATATGCCAAGTTTGGCGACACACATTAAGTTTTTGCTTTCAGCTCCTGGCATTGAGTCATTTTATGAGAAGCTCAGCCTTCAGGAGAACAGAACAAAAATTCAGCTTCCCACCCATGGGCCTTAGAAAAAAGCCCTGCAAACTGGGCTCTAGGGTAAACAATCAAAACTCAGCAGTGAAAAGGGGAGAAGCCACTTGGACTGTGATGACCTGTGTTTTAAAGCAAGAGTGCTGGCTGGGGCAAACTTTAAATTTAGGGACTAGTAACAGTGTGTACGAGACTTGAATTTAAATTCACCCAAGCACTTGGAGTTGAAGAAACTTTCCAACTTCATACCAAGCCTGGGCTGCGGGTTCAGGACATTGAGATACAAGGGGTGACCACAGGGCACAGGCACACCTCCTGTCTGTGCAGCAATGATACAAGGCATCCAGCATCCAGGGCTTCCAGCAGCATAAATAAACCAGGCAACTCCACTGCCAAGGGGTCTGGCTGAAACACAACCTCTGAAGTGAAAAACCTAGTGTTTCTGAGGTGCTTGCCTTGAGACAAGTAGAGGCCAAATGGACTGCAGCAGAGTGTTAGTGCTGCAGAGACCAAGGGGAAAGCAGGGGGAAAACACAGCGATACCCAGGCTTTGGGTATTTGCTGAGCAGGGGTGAGTTTCACCTTCAGTGAATTACAGCACAGCTGAACTGTGCTTTTTTTTTTTTGTTAAATATCCAACCTAATTGCAATCTAAATGCAGTAGAGCCCGGCAGAAACAGAGCAGCCCGGCAGTATCTCTTTGCATTAGCTGCTGGGTTATGAGCAAGAGAGACATTTATTGCCCCATACATTCCCAGGATAATCACTTAACTGACTCAGCCCATGCACCATACCTCCTAGATAATGGGCTAAAGCATCACTAAAGCCCCGCTGTACCTCGTGAGCAGCTCTGGAACTGCAGAGACAAGTAGTACAAGGAGTCCTGGGTGCCACAGCCTGCTCAGCACAGGCCACCCGGGGGAGGAGGAGGAGTAGTAAAAACTCCTTAAGTAGAAAGAATTCAAGTTTTGTGAGGTTTTGGTTTGTTTGGTTTTGTTTTGGTTTTTTTTCCAAAGAGACGAATGAGATAGGCCAAGCTCAATCCCTGCTAGATTTTAATGAGATTGAAGTACTTAAGCCGCTCAGGAAATCTCTACTGACAATAAACACACCATGGGTTTCATACATACCCAGGGGCATGGATGTTTGGAAATCAGAACAAGCAAGAGGCTGCTCTGGCTGAATGCTCCTTCCTTGTACACCCCAGTCCAGGTGCATCCAAAGGTCCCCTTGACTTACTGAACGCAATAAAGTTTCTACATCTCTACTGAAACTCTTAGATTTATCCTCTGCTCTGTTGCCAGCTTACCCCAGATCTAGGTGAACTATTTCCACACCACTCAAACCCAGATTCCACCCCCAAGGATAACAGTCCTGGCTCTGGAAGCATGATAGCATCTGTCAGGGGTGGCTGCCGATTATTGTCCATAGCTGATAACCTAAATACTGTTAGTTTCCAAGGGAAGAAAACACAGGCCTAATCTTTGGCTGAATTAGTACAGCTCCAATGAAATGATGTCTTTGCCAGGTCCCAGGGAGCACCATAGACAGTCATCAGCAAGTAGAAGGATCTGCATTAGGCATCACTGAAGTGCACAGCAAGCACCAGCCCTCGCTTGGAGGAACTCAGTCTGCACAGAAATGAAAGGCAAAAGGAGAAAAGGCAACGTGATTCACCCCACCATCATACCCGAGCCAAACACAAAAGACCAGACCCCATCCCTGTTAGCCCAGGCTCCTTTGATCACAGTCAAAACGTGGCACACACCAACATGATGCTATTTACACGGCGCTGGAAGAGGGGATTATGTTCTTCCCTTCATCCTCAAAGCATTTGACATCCTCCCCTCCAATCTCCAGAAAGTGGGTTCCACATTCAGTAAGTTCTGAAGCCAATTGTCCCCCTCTTCGCTCCTCACACCCCGGGTGAAGGTCTCCCTTGTCTTCGTTAGGTGTCCTTCCCCAGGGTGAAGAGGATGCTCGTTGTCTGGCATTAGGAGGAATCCATTCAGTCATGCTCAGACATAATTAATCCAGGAAAATATCAAGAGAAAAGGCAGACATAATTAGACGGCCGGGTTGAAGAGTTAACCCTGTGTTAATTGATTACACAGAGCTTCCTCTGTGAAGAGTATGGCTCCAGAGCTTGCTGCCACTGCCACCTCTTAGAGCTGCTGTGGCAACTCCCTTCACCTTCAGAAGGGATTATGACAAGGCTTGTCTTTGGAACAAGAAATGGGAAATATAGGAGGGGGAGATTAATCTCCAAAGCCTAATGAACATTATCAGGATGGTTCCCTCCTGAGGCTCAACAGAAGAGATGGACATGCTCTTATCGCCATCAGAAAGGCAATAGCGCTTGGGGACCCAGTTACCCCAGTTTTGAGGGGCTGTAATGGAGGAAAACAAGCACATGGGTCTTCTCCTGAGCTCGTTGCAGTAGCAAGATCTCCAGGAGAGGCAGCATTTGCTGCTGTTTCACCTGGCAGCTCCTGGCCCTGGCTCTGCCCATTCCACCCCCCCGCCAGGGCTATCTCCCAGGCCATTACTGTCCTGGCAAATCTGATGGCTCTTCAACGAGCAAAGCTCTGTTCTGCCACCAGAAATGTTTATTTTCTCCAGAAGCTGTGTGATAAATCAAGCTGACACATCCCAGCCGCCATGAAGCCTCCTCAGCTGTACGAAGCCTCGTGCAAGGTTTTGTCTGCGCCGCTTGGTACATTCTCAACATTTAACTTCTATTTGCAATACTGACTTGAGCAAGCTGAGATTGATGAGGGTGACAAGGAGAACATCCCCCCGCCTTCTCCCCATTCACTCGCAGCTGGGAAAGCCAGTCTGTCTGCGCTGTGACAGTGCTTCCAGGATCACACCAGAAGCACACCCAACGGGGGATGAGTGTTTTAACTCTGACATTCTCAGGGCACAGACCCCCTAATGCCCCCCAGGAACACCAGGCTATGGTCCCAGCTGATGCAGAACAGCAGGGAAACAGCTTTGACCACCACCAGAGAGAAATCCAGACCATCAAACCGCAGCTTCTCTGTTCCTACATTGGCCAAGAGCTAGGAGGTGACCACTCGTGTCCCATGTGAAGACAGACAGCAGAGAATCTCTAAAGAGGATCACACCCAAACACCAGGGCTGCCCAAGCCTTGCGTGCTGCAGGCAGCCAGAGATGCTAAAGTACTTTATTTCTTGTGGGATTTTCTCCCTTGAGAACACAGGGGAGGCAGGATAAAGGAAACCAGCAGTCTGAATTTAAGCCACCCTATATACGTCCCAAGAACACAAAGAGCCTGATCCATGTTCCAGGGTCCCAGAGAACGTTCTGATGCAAACACTCATAACAGCCAAAAAGTTGCTGCACCAGCATCCCTTGCTCAGCGAGGCCAAGCTCCCTGCACTTATCCTAACAGACACTTGTGCAATTTTTAAAATCCAGGACAGGCACAAGATGAGTGTGTCCTGGTACAGGTGTCAGTACATGTATGGTTCCACCTGTGAAGTATTTCCTCAGTAAATCAGCAGCTCTGAGTTCACACAATCCCTTAATCCCCGAGTGGAAGATCCCCATTATCTGTCCAGTTCAAGACGCATTATTAACGGATTACGTTTGCAGCAGGTAAAGGTCATTTTTAATGCTTTTAATGATTTAAAAATGGATTTTCCTTTCAGATTTACTATTTTTCAGGAGCTCGGCTATGAAAACCCTACCCACTAAGCAATGTGCATTAAAAGGTAGAGCTTCAACTTCTTCAGTTCTCCAAAACAGAGCTCAGAAGGGATGAATTCTAATATATGGTTGCCCAGCGGAGATTTAGAAGCCAATCTGGGCAGAAAATACAAGCCCAGATTCAAAGAACCCCCAAAATTAAAAACTTACCTTTAAAGAGCAAGTTTATACGTGTAAGAGTACATAACAACTGGCTTTGGATGGACAAATACCACCTTTGGCTGCACAAATATCACAGGGTCATCGTTTATTTGGTCTCTTCTGCATAAATTTGGTTGGAAAGTACAAACATGCTCCTGCCCAGCCTTGTGATTCGGTTTCACGATGCTCGCTCGTGCTGTGGGCAGGAACATGCTTCTGAAACCTCCCTACAAGTAGATGTCCCCAAAGTCTGACCCACACACGCAGTTTACTGATAGGGTCCCTGTTTTGAAGGCTGGCTTCATTTTGCCAAGGACTTTCACTGGCTGAAACCATTCAGGAATTCTTCCCCAGCTACTTCTGTTTTCACCTTCTCTGTTCTCCTCTGGTTCAGCTCTGCTGCATGGCACAGCCTGCTCCTGGCATCCCAGAAGAGCATCAAAGGAAGGAAAAAAAATGACAGGAGCCCGTTAGGGTTGAAAAGATCTGCTGCTGTCACTGCTGTTGCTGAGCTCGTCACCTTGAGAGGTGACACCCTGCAGGTCCAGTGCCACCAGTGGAAGAAGACTGGCAGACAAGGGCTCCACGAGACAGTGCCTTGTGACAGGTCTGGTCAGACAGTTCCTGGGGACCAAACAGGGCTGGCTGGCCACAGGTCCCTTTACCCTTCAGGACACGTGTCACAGCAGTACACTGTGGAACACCAGACACCCCAGGGCTGATCTGAAGTCCCTGGGAGTCAACAGGTAGCTCTTGTGCTGACCTCGAAGGGATCCAGCCCTTCCTCACGGGGAGCTGGTGACTGCTCTGGCTTTTGAGATTCCCTCAAGAGCAGCAGTGACAAACAGCGGCTCTTCATCAACAGTCACTGAGATGAAATGACTCATTATTGAGGATGAGTCTTTTCAGGTTCTCACACGAGCCGTTAAATTGGAAGCAGTGAAGCACTTGGCTTTGTATGGGATTTGATTTCTGTTTTCTTTCTTTAATATTATTATTTAAACTTTAAGCCAGGCTACAAGGTAGTTCTAAATAAAGGGAGAAGAGAGACAATCGCAGCTTTATTATCAGGCTCCACACAGCTCCCCCAAAATTGCATTTGTTCTTTCAAGTGTCCCCAGTCTTTCTGCCTGTATTGTGTAGCATCCCTGTCTCTCCAGCCTGATAACGGGAACCGCATCCTTGATGAGGAGCCCTTCTGCTCCTCATTAATGCTGAGGAGTCAGAGAGGCATTAGATGTGCAGCCAGAGTGACCCGTCTCTCGCTGACAAGCAACAACCATGTACTTGTTTAGACTTACAACATCACACCTCGCTTTGTCTCCTGTCACACCCACACAGCAAAGAGATCTCAGCAGGAACTTTATACCTTCTAAGCTACAGCATTTCCCTCTTCCCAAAGAGGCTGAGCTTGAGAGGCCAAACCTCAGAGCCTGGCCTAATGTGCACACCTCAAAAGCCTTGCAAGAAAATAGCATTCTGTCCTGAGACCTCAGCTGAGGGCAGAGCAAGCTCAGCTTCCTGGCACGCACAGGCTGTAAAAATATTGCTTATTCATGTCACAGAATTGTCAGAGTTGGAAGGGACCTCTTGAGATCCCCCAGTCCAACTCCCCGGCTAAAGCAGGGTTGCCCAGAGCACATAACTCTGGGCTGCATCCAGGTTGAAAATCTCCAGAGAAGGGGACGACTCCTGCCTGAGCAGCCTTTTCCAGGGCTCTGCCACTCTCACTCCAAAGAAGTTCCTCATATTTGAATGGAACTTCCCTATGTTCTAGCTTGTGCCCATTGCCCCTCGTCCTGTCACGGGAACCACTGAGAAGAGCCCGGCTCCATCCTCCTTCAACCCACCCTTCAGATCCTTGTGAGCATGAATAGTCTCCCCTCAGCCTTCTTTTCTCCAGGCTAAGGAGTCCCAGCTCTCCCAGCCTTTCCTCCCCAGGGAGATGCTCCACTCCCTCATGGCTGGATGCAATCCCAATATGGTTGCATGCACAGACATTTATGCAAATGCAAATACTTGTCATTTTAAGAAGTCGCACTAATGCAACACGTTGCCTGAGAAAAAAAGCCTCAGGGATGCAACAGGCGTCTCTATTAAACTGAAAATATGGCGTCAGTTCCTCTGTGGGGCTGTTCTCTTGCTCTCCCCATAGATTTACCTTCTGGCTAGATGACAGTAGCCCCAGCACCACACTGCCTCCCTACCAGGCAGAGGGGACAGCAGGCTGTAGCAGTCCCTTGCTATTCTGCAAGCTCTTGTCTGTCTGAGACAATCAACTTGTCTTATCTGACCAAAGGCAAAACTCTTTGGCCAGAAGCCAGTCTCCAATGCAAAGCCAGAAGAATCCATCGGAAGGAGTGGAAATACGCCCGAGGAGCTGACATCAGCATCTGGCCCGGGCCACTCAGCAGTTATTCGGCACAGGGTGATTTTATGAATGTGGCATTTTATCTCAGCAATCACATCAGCCTCGTGCTCAGACGTTTCCGTGGCAAACCCAACTTTCCAGCAGCGCAGCATCTCGGGACGCCTTACGGGGTTGACACGAGAGCAGTTGGAGGATTCTCACTCCACAACAAACGCAAGCTGTTTAGGGCCCCTCAGCAGATGACGCTGGAGCTGCCCGTGCTGCTGAGCATCCTTCCTCCCAAAATCACCTTCCGCGAGGCCACGCGTGTGCAAACGTGCACGTACACGCCACAGGCAGACACTGGCCTCCCGAGCACAGAGCGGATGCTCCAAGAGCTTGTCAGGACCTGAGGGTGTGTGTGGCCACGTAGGTGTAGCGGGGTGAGCAGCAGGCACACGGGAGCTGTCGTTGGGATCAACGGCAAGAACGGGAGAGACCTTGGCAGCCGGAGGCAGAGTGGGTTCCCCATCCTGTGCAGCCATATGTGCAGAAGCGGACCGGGAGGAGATCAGGACAGAAAGCTGCTGAGGCAACCGACACTGGTCCTTAAACGTGCACTCATTGGCATTGGCACTGCAGGAGGGGGAATTCAGGGTCTGGCTGAAGCCCACCGCAGGTCCGAATGAAGCACCCCCCGAGAGCACAGAGCTCATACATGGGTCACCCAGCCAGGCCCTTAACAAAAGGGGCTCCAGGTTTTCTGACCTCGCACCCAGCTCTTTGTAAGACACTGATGCCGACCTTCACAAGAAGCTTGCACCAAGAGAGCAATGCCCTTCCTTTGGTTTCTAGCCGATCCCTCATGGCTTGTCCGTGTACCCTGAGCATGGCGTGGGTTCTGCCTTTCTCTGCCCATCAGTGAGCTGGACAAAAGGCTGACGGTTGGCTCTGTAATGACCAGTTCAAGTAAGAGCTGGTAACACTAGATGTGACAAAGGCCTAAAATCCTCATCTGGCATGAGCTTTATGTGCCTTAAACCAGTGACTGATTCTAATTTTAGTTCTTGGGAACACAGCCAAGCACGGTGCTAGAGATCCAAGATTTGCAGAACTCGAGACAGAGTTCAGTTCCGACGGCATTTTCCGAGCTCGCACCCAGACACTCACATCGCAGAAGAAACATGACATTGCTAAGCTCTAATATTTCCTTATTTCCCAGTAAAGAAGCTTCCCAATCTAGTGGTCTTTAAAGGAAAGAGAAAAGTAACCTTGGAGCAGGCAGGGGATGAACTGGAACACCAGCATCCACAGCCTGAGCACAGGATCATTAGTCATTGTTTCTCCCTCTGATTCTCCCCAAGCTATTTTGTTTGTATATATCAAAACATGACTGATTACACTCTGGAAAAGCAAAGATTCTGTTCAACTTTCCCAAGATAAACTACAATTAATAGCCAGAGTTTTACTTTGAGGCAGTTGTTTCTACAGGTTCTTTCAAATATTACTTGAAAGGCCCAGAACAAAGGAGTGTCTGACCCCGTGGGGATATTGTCTGCCCTTGGCTCCTGCGGACGGCAGGCAGGAGTCCACGGCATTCAGCACACCTTGCAGAATAAACCCAGAAAAGCATCATTTGACTGGGTCAGGCGGCGTGGTGACTTCTCTTCTGCATCTCCCCATGCACCCACATCACAGTTCGTCCCCCTCTTTACTCCAACAGAGCCCCAGGGACACACCAGCCCAGGGTCAGACCCGTGACACCCGAGCATGTGCTTGACACAAACCCTGCCTGACCGATCGGTTTAGTCATTAATGCAAAACACCTCATAAAACAGCTCTGATAAGCGCTTTGGGATAGGGGAACTTCAGAAGAGCACGGGGAACTCACATCACTCTATTCACTTATCGTTTTCTAGAATTCACAACCCAGTCACCTGCTATCGGACGTAGCTGATGCCTTTTAAATGGGAAGTATTTTAAAGCAAGCAAACCCTGCCATTTGTAATTTTTCAAACAGCACATAAAAATATCATAATGCCTCAAGCCTGCACAACTGTTCTATGGGCTATTATTTTAAACTACCTTTAACTTTAAACTACCCCCTGAGATGAGGCTTAATTTAAACAAAAAGGGCTTTTACAAGATAAAATCATTTTACATCTACATAGCATCTTCTTGTTCTCCCTCCCTGCGCCTCATGAACTCAAATAACTTCCTATAACATTCCTTTTGATTACAAAGGAAATTAAGAGCAGTCTTTGACATCCACCAGGCACTGAAGCACTAGGACTGTGTGACAAGGGAAGAGAGTCCTTTAAGTTCTCCATTCCCACTTGGTGACATCCACCAGGCACAGGTCACACTGAGAGACCCGGACGAGGCTCTCTGGTAAAGCTGGTCCCATAAAGCTCTGTGTCTGTACCAGAAATCCAGGCACAGGATGCAGAGAGAAGGCGGCAGGCCACCCAGAACCATTAGCTGCTGCTAATGAATGTGTCAGGGTGGTTTCTCAGATAGGTCCTAAAGGACAATTGTGAATAATGCATGGTGGCTTCTGCCTGTCCTGGCCAGATAGCTCAGGGCAGTGCACATAGCAATTATTAAGCAGTTTCCTGTAACAATTTAAGTTGTAATGGTAAATAAACATCAGCAATGTTACAGGCCAGATCAGAGAGTCACAGTTATTTACCCCTAACCACAGATTTTGGCCTTGCAAGTCTGTTTACAATGTCAACTGTGGCCTGAAATGAGCGAAAGCCACTCGTTTCTGTAGGCACCTTCCCATCCCGAATCCCGTACTCGACTCAGACAGCTGGAGTCAGAAATCATCACGTTCCCCAGCAATTGAAAAGTTATGTAAGAAACGTGTTTATCCCCCAACTCCCGTACTCAAACGGCCGCTGCCTCGTGGATGCCGGGAACGAGGGTGGACGATGAGGAGAGCGGCACCCTCCGTGCCAGGAGGGACAGGCGTTACCGCGACACCCAGAACAGGACTGAACCGTGTCACCTCCCCTGACAGAGGAGGATGTTGCCTCCCAGGAAGGAGCCTTGCTCCTGCTTTCAGGGATGCGGCTGTACACCGTTCATCTCTCCATTTCACAGCTCTAAGATGGGGCTTCTCCGGATGGACAGGGGTCCGAGTCCCTCAGCGAGGCTGCTGAGACACCGCAGTCAGACCCACGTTCCATTTCCAGAATCCAGGGATTTTCAGCTGGCTGGGCACAGCTGGGGACTCGCTGCCTCTTTTCACCTGACCTGGTTACTCTTTTTCTCCCTCCCCCCAAATCTCCCTCTGTCGCTGCAGAGCGTAAGGAGGAAGAAATCGAGCCATCCAGGTTCTGGTTTATCAGCAGCCCCCTCCCAACCCTGGCACTGGATCTGGCATCTCCAATAGGGCTTAACAAATCTAAGGATCTTATCAGTGGAAAAAAAAGATCTCCTATCTCCAGTTGCAGCTTCCTGAAATATTTTGGTAGCCCTTTTCACCACGTATCACATCTACCCCTCAAGCTAGAGCCTCAGGCCCAGCTCTAGAAGACCTCCTGGTGAGACACAGGACACTAAAGACAGGTAAGTATCTGCAAGCTTCTCAGAACAGCAGAGAGGCAGGAGTCAGCCAGGTGATACTTGCTGGTCAGCAAAAGACCCTGTGACGCAGAAATAAAGGGAAGACAAGAGGAGACCCAACAATATTGCACTTGGAGACACAATGAGCTCCCAAGCAGTCCTTCCCTCATCTCATCTGTGCCACATGAAGAGACATAAAGCATGTCCATTCATCCAAGGCAGACACATGCATGGGGCAAAGAGAGGTTTCTCAAAATGATCCCTTCTGTTTGGAGAGTAGCCTTAAAGAGATTTGTCTAACCCAGGGGTAGTGAACAGATCTGTATGTGTATGTTGCAGAGCCAAAGAACCAACCCTAGATGCTATCTAGAACAGGCGCTGCCAAATAACATTCAAAGCCTATCAGCTCCTGCAGCCAAGATGTGCTGGCTGGGGCCACCATGTCATAACCAGGCCCATCAGAATTGGCTTGAATAACCCTCTTGATAGACAAAAGCAGGAGAAGGAAAAGGCGAAACTGCCCCGCAGCTTGGCCCAAAACAGCAATGGATCTACAGCCTTATTATGAGAAACGCAAGCAGTGAAAAATTAAGTCAAAAGGGGAAGAAAATTGTTTTTGTTTGTGCCAGCATCATTCAATAAAAGCAGCTTTTCCCTTCCCTGCAGCAGTCATTTTGTTGTTGAGCTGCGTTTTGTCTCTTCCCCTGACCCCCTTCCGCCCCATTTTTGCTTTGGACAGATACTTGGCAAAGAAGAGCTCAGCCAGTAGCCCCCAGCACAGCCCATCACCTCCCAGTGTCCATTCACACAGCCTAGTGCTCGCTGGGGTAGCCTGTGGACCACCTGAGGAGAAGCCTCTGGGTTTTCCAGGGGAAGACACCCCGTGGGACAGGAGTTGGTTGTGCTGTTGATGTTTCAAGGGTAATGAACTTGGGAAACTGAAGGGCAATACCCACTGCTGCTGAGTTTACTTTAACCATTCAACCAACAGTCCATGTTGTCTTGGGGCACATAACACAAGACATGATGTGTCTTGTAGATCAGAGCTGGATCTGATCTACTCAGGATGTTCTTTCAGGGGTTCAGAAAGGAGGAAGAAACCCCTCTGTTTTCCTCACTTTTGCCTGTGCTGCTCAGTGGTCTCTTCATGGCCACTTTCATCCCCTTTCTCTTCCAACTGCGATCCCGTCCCCAGATGAAAACAGGGAGAATGAACTTGCTGTCCCCAGCACCGTTGTGACTCCCCATTAGGTTCCTTTGAAGGAGGTTTCCATCTTCACACCCACAATAAGCAAAGCTTAAGGACCTGCTGCAGCTGCAGGAATACACTTCCCGGGTCGGTTGTGTCAAGTTTGCAGAATAATGCATGGGATTGGCATCAGAGGTATAATCCTGGCACAGCATGTGATTAACAACTGTTATCACTGCTATGAAAACAGGAACTTTGGTGAGTAATTATCGAGCTAATAGAGACACTGGGTGGCTCAGCAGGAGAAGATAAAGTGCTACACTGGCACTTTGAAAGTAGAAGCCTATCTAAAAGCCATGCCCCAGCAGGGAGGATGCCAAGGCAGGGCTGGCACATGGGGTCTGCTCAGACCCCCGCAGAGACCCGCTTCTCTGCCACAGTTGACCCCCACAACTGATGCCTGGACGTACATTAACACCATCTAAACTCTGTGAGCTGATGCTGCACCCACCGCCAGCTCAGGACCGTCAGTGACAGAGTCCAGGTCTCAGCCTAAAGCTCATCTACAGCCTAAATTGTGCTTTGGGTTCCCTGCCCGCTCCCCCACAGCCCCAGCCTTGGCTTTATCCACCCCCCCAGACTCACCCCAGCCTTTCACATCCTGCTTGGAGCTCTTCTGCCAAAAAAACCCACCCCAAAACCAAACCCTCTTCCCTTACAGCCCGTTTCAGTGACGACTTAGTGACTTTTAAGTCTAGTCCCAAGGACACAGACCACAGGCAATCACAGATCTTGTCCTGGGATTATCCATGTCCACACAACCGGGCAGGCACTCACTGGTGAGCCCTGTTCCCAGGGGCTCTCATTTACAGGGCTGCACCCCGGAACCTTCCACACCTTCGATCACCCAACGATTATGTGACTTAATCACAAAAAAAACCCAAAACCAAGCAATGGGTTGAAGCACGAGGAAAGAGAAAACTAGAATAATTTACAAACACACACACAGAGGAAAAGAGAGCCTCTGGGTTAGGAAAAGAAAGAAGTAATAAAAAAGATAATCAATAATTGCCACGTCAGTGCAAGCGTTTCTCTAAGAATGAATGTTCAGTGACCTTAATGTCACTTAAAAATGTACATGTACTGTCTCTGTCACTGATTCAATGTGCAAAAGCTTGAAATCTTGTTTTCCTTTTGTGTTTAAGTCCTCAGAGAGGAAGGACAGATTTAGCTACTCTTTACCCTGACCACGGTACATAATTTATCACAAATAATGACTCCTTTTTCCTTCCAACTTGCTTTGAAGGTTCTCTCTATCATGTCACAAGGAACACAAAAGGAGACCGTTTCTAAGAACCACATAGGTGAGATTCATACCGAGATGCAAACAATCATAAAGCTTAAATCAGACTGAAGTGACCTCATTCTGTGACTTTTTGTGGGCAGCTGGGGGGGACGGGGGGGGTGTGCAGTTTTGGTTGGTTTCTATTCACTTTTGGGGTGGGGTGGGAGGGCAGTTACAGCTGGGAGTTATTCTGTATGTGAGATGGATAGTTCCTGCCTGGGTCAGGTTCCTTTATTTTCCCACTTTTTGTTGTATGTCAGCCTCGAAGAACCCCTTTGATTATTGTGGCTTTGGTTTTCTTGGAGGGGAGGGGGAAAGCTGGGGGATGGCATTTGCATTTCTTGCCCTGCAAGGAGGTGCCTCAGTGCCAAGACAAACCCCTCGCTCCGTGGCTCCTGGATTCAGCCCAGCCTAACACAGATCACAGCCTCCCCAGATTTTCCAAAGGTACTGAAGATGCCTGCCAAGCATCTTGAGATCAGACCACGCTATTCCCTGCAACACCGACAGCTAAAAATATTCCTGCAGCAAAATTCTACTTTTCACTGTAAAACTGAAGGGGGAAGAAGAAAAGAAAGTATTCAATCTCATCTTGGCTTTTTCTTTTTTTTTTTCAGAAAATAAAGTCAAGAGATCTCCTAGAATCCAGGCACTCACTCCATTTTTAATTTTGGCATAAAACTATCCTGGCCCCTACCCCTGCCTCCCGTGGTGAGCTGGGGCAGGATGCGACGTGCTGTGACTTTGGGGAGGTGAACAGTTGTGGGTCTTCTCCAGGAGATGGGTGTTTTTTAAGCGTATTCATTACAAAGGAAACACTGAATCCTCTTCCATTAAAGAAACCAGGCAGTAAGCAGCTCAAGAAAAAAGAGAGCTAAGGAAAATTCCATGCTGTAAATATCTTAAAACCAATATCTAAAGCAGGGTAAGGTTACAGGCTGCCTTTAAAGGTGCAGATCAGGCCAGTAAAACTCATCTCCCAGGCTAGGGATGGTCCGTGCTGGGCAAAACAAGCACCTGGGTTCTGCCCTCCCCGGTGAAAGCTGAAAATCTTTGGTGCTGTAACATCAGCTCAGGTAAGGACACGGACAGTGGCCGAGGGGGAGACAAGAAACAAAGGTTCTCCAGGAGGTCACAAGGGCCTGAAGTGAAACAGCAAATTACCAGACCATCCTCCATCGAAGGGAGCCTGGTAACGGGCACGAATCCCAAGGAAATTGCTCAGTGAAAGATGGATAAAAAGCCTTGAGGGTTTTGCTCTGTCACCTTCACACCTTAAAAGGTGCTTAGCACTGAGTGAACTTTTTGTTCTCGTTTTACGTGTTCTGATTCTTCCCCCTAAGTAGAAACAGTTATTTCCATTAGGAGTTTTGAAAAGAAACCAAAGGAACAAACGGGTATCTGGGGCTTTTTCCCCAGAATTCTGCCAGGGGACAGAGGGCATGCCAGGGGATGGACAGACTTCTGAGCTCCACTGAGCTGAGTGGGGGCAAGTTCCAGCTCATTCCTCTGCTCCGTGTTCTGCGTCCTTGGAAGGGACTAATGCGGCCACTTATTTTAGAGCATTTGAAATCTTTAGACGAGAAGAATCACGTAAGAGTATTGCATTATGATGGGTCAATTTTTCATCTCTCAGGCTGCTATTAGCAGTGAAAGCAGAGAGCATGGCACCCACAATGGGTTGCTTTTGTTGCTTCCAAAGCTGCTGTTGCTTCAGGTGTCTCTTTTCACCATTTCAGCCTTTTTAATACTTGACCCGACCACCCTTCCTTCTGCTACTGCAATTATACTCATAAAGAACAAAAAGCCTGATGCAACCAAGGTATCTTTTCTCTTCCCCTGAGCTTGTGGGACAATTAAATGACCAGCAAAAGCAAACCAGGAGAAGCTGCTCCTCACTCCTGTGATGGTTCCCATTAGATCAGCGCCACCCAGGTTTTTTCTTCCTCCGACACAAGCCTTTTGCTTTCCTCACGCTCTCAAAACAGCCAAAACCTGCTCAGGCTGTCGATGCCAGTTGTGCTCCAGCCCCAGTATCTCCCACACCACCCTGGATTTGCTCTTCCTCAACTGGTCGCTTTGTCCCCCAGCATGAACTGTGCTCTTCAAAAGGCCCCCATTGCCTCGTAACACGCAGCCCGACGGCTGAGACCCGGCCTGAGGTGTGATGCAGAGGCACCTCCGGAGCCTTTGGGGAATGCAGAGAGTGTGACACGTTGCTCCCCAACTGTAGGATAATGATACTAAACCTTTACCTCTTTTACATCTATTCCCAACAGCTGCTGAACTGCAGAGGCAACAATATTTGTGAAAACAACCCAAGGAGATGAGTAATTTTATCATCTGTCTTTTGAAGAGCAGATTATTTTGGTAGGCTTCCNCCCCCCTTTTCTTTTATAGCATTTGCTGAAGGAAAGCCACATTAGCAGTAACAGGAATCTGACTGATAGGCTGTAATAAATGATATTATAATTCAGCCCGTGGCTCTGATAAGATAATCAGATACATCAGAAGTGTAAGAAAGAAGAGGAAACATCTGCAGAAAATGGTTGTAGCTTTTGGCTATATTGCTGTTTTCTTCCACGTGCCCAGCACAGAGATTGTGGCATGAACTGAGGGACACAGCTACTTGCATTTGACCACAGACACATCAATCATGGATTTTGGGAAAGCTGAAGTGGTATTTTACATAGGTCCATCACCATTAAAGTTCATCATGAATGGAGGCTGGAGTTCCTCCAAAGCTCTGTAAGGGACAGTGATGCTCTCCAACACAGCAACGTTGGCTCAGGCTGAGGGAGCCATGGGGACAGGCCCCAGAAGAAGAGTTCCCCAGCCAGTAACCTGACTGTCAAAGGGTCCTCTTCCAGCAGGGTGACAGGAATAATAAACTGCTTTCACTGAAACCTTTCCACGTTTCTCAGAAATATTCAAAACAGGCATAACTTTTCAGTAGTGAAGCAATTTCTTAATGGAAATGGGAGGTAATTAGCCCAGCAAGACCCTTTTTATGCAGTGGACAGCACAGGGGTAAGAACAGAACTTCTATTTTGGACTCCAGGGAAAGCAAGGTCAGCTCAGCTCTTCAAGTCATGCCTTATCAGCCTGCAACTCCTCTTCAGGTGAAATAAATACAAAATCCTGTTAGAAGTTATAAAAATACCTTCCCCCGCTCCACGGTGACTGAAGGCAGCAGCAGCACGTAACTCTCAATTTCGGAAAAACAGTGTTAGCTTAGCATATATTAGCAAATATTAAAACAAAAATACACCTCATTTGAGCAAGGAAAGAACACGCTATTCCCTTTGTCAAGAAGGGTAGTAAAGATGTCTTCTCCCTCCTTCCTACAGTTCTAGCACTTCCCCTTGGTTTGTTTTCCCTCCCCTTTAATAACTCCAGACATGTGGACGGTTCATTCTTCCCTCAGGCATAAATGCTCTTTTACTTCAGATGTTGTAAGTACAGTATGTTAACACCTTTGTACCCAGGAATATTGAGCAATGCTCTGCTCCAAAGGCGACAGTCTGAACAAGTGCCTGGAGCAGAAGATCTCTTCTTGCCCCATCAAGGCTGGCAGCAGCTTTAGAGCCCAACCTCAAAGTCCAGTTCAAGCCTACACTCACCCAGGTTTCCTTAGCCAAATCCTCTATATTTCACCTCTTTTTTGCTTATGGTTTCCCATCTGAGCTCCTCCTGAGGTTCAGGCCCTGACCCAGGTGTGAGGAGGAAGGAGAGGAACCTGGAGGTACCGTACCACAGCACCACATGGCAGACCTGGGAGAAAGCACCTTCTGCCCAGTCCTGACAACGCTGCAAGCCAAGGCTGTGTACAGTTGGGGTAACTTAAAAGACCCTGAATCAAAGCTCCTCACTCTCCCTGCTGCCTCACGCTGCGGCCCTAGCCCAAATCTCATGGCCTTTTTTTTTTTTTCTGAGAACAAAATAATGACATTTTATCGAATTGCACTGCCTATCAAACTGCCTTGGTAAATATTCCACACCACCCAGAGGCGTTGGAAGGATCATCCAAGGTTTCCAGAGAAGCACAAAACACACAGCTGCAGATTGTAGAGTTTTGCCCTTTTTTTAGGCAACGGATTCCTTTAGCATGTAATTTTGCACAGAACAGTTCATCTGCAAATCCCCCTCCACGCATTGGCATCTACTTTATTTACTACAGCCACATTTTGATCTCCTTGCTTATTATAACTTTTAAAACCATCAGCCCCAGCTGGACATTCGAGTATCGTCTGCCAAGACAGTAATACGCTGCCTCCCATGTTCGCTAATTGGGAAGGCACAGCTATCCTTATTAACCTCATTATTTTGCTCAGGAGGGATTTCATCCGCATCCTTTTTCTTAAGAGAACATGGTATGGCACATTGCTCTCCTCATTCCCGCTTGCTGAAAACCGACTTAAGAGTTTCTAGTAATAAAGAAGTCTCTCTTCATTTCTCCTCCATTTTAACTACCCGCTTTGATTCAGATCAGATTCCTCCAGCAGTTCAGTACACCATCCTCGTCTGCACTCCCACCACCTCTGTACTGGGCTGCAGGGATTTTTCCATGATACTTTGGAAGCCAAACAGAGAATCAGTTTAACGAGGAGCCCCATAAATATGTGCCCTGCACTTAGAAAACAGACAGAAGGGGAATGGAAGGGTGGGCTGAAGAAGCTGAGGGTAGGAGAGCTCTGCAGCTCTGAGCTGCACCATGGTCACGGTACCACCATCAGTGCTGAGGTCACACCAACAGCGGTGACACACACTGGGTGACCTCGGTGCTGGAACCCCTCACACCAGACACACTCACAGTAGAGGGAACATGAAAAAAAAAAATATAACAAAAAATCCCCAACCGAAGTGACTTGTCAACAAAGCTACCCCATTAGTGAAATTGGTGCTTTTCCTCCCTTGTGTTTTCCTAAACCATACATCAAAGTGCCTTCATGCTGCAGCTGATGCTGCAAACTGTCCTCAGCTGCCAATCAAACTTAGAGAAACTTCCTTAGAAATGAAACAGAGCTCGCAAAACAAGACAGCTCACAAATACAGAAAAGCAAGGTGGGAGGAAAGCCCATCCTAAAAATCGCCAAGACTTCCCATCTAATACCTTCCTGTATTTATTTCCTTTGGAAGACATTTTCTGCCAACAAGTAATAATGAAAACAAATGCACACCCCAAACAGCCCAGGTGCCTCAGCTCTATTTCTCTGGAAGAAGAAAGAGAGATTTGAGATCTTGGGTGGATCTGGAACAACTGCATCTACATTCTTCTGCTCTGACGACTCCGCAGAACAGAACTTCCCCTTTAACTCACTGGATTATCTTACCCTTCGGTACTCTGCGGTTGGGTCAAGCAAAGGCAGAGCTGTGGAATGCCTGCTACTTCAATACTCTTAGTCACCTCCTCTCCCTGCAGGGCCGGGATCATTTCAGAAGCAAACCCACTCTGACCTGGATACTTTGCAGGACCCGGGAGCTTCGTTAGGAGCTGCCGGTTGGGAACACAGCAGCAGCATCCCCGTTTGACAGATGGAAAATGGGAGCTAAGGGATACTTGCCACAGCCATATTGTAACTTCCCAAGTACATTAGACTTTAACCCGCTTCCAAGCCAGACCCCAACACATCAGCGAGGTAGACTTTATGCTGGACATGAGGAAGGTGGGGGCAGACCTCTCCGAGGGCTTCTGCTTCAAGCTACGAGTCAGTCTTCACCAGAGACGTTCCCGGGGATGCTTTTAGGTACCACAGAGTAGGTCACCAAGTGTGGGGAGGCAATGAGCACCAGGAGACACTCAAAGATGGAGCTATTTGGGGCAGGGGGACAGGCTGTCAGAGCTACTCCCTTTCAGCCTCAGGCTCCCTTGCTGCAGTCCCACAGCATGTGACAGTGACAACACTCACGGGGGGGGGCAGCCAGTCCCATCTGTAACACCCCGGACTCACAAGAGAGCACATATTGCCCTGCATATGGCATTTAGCTCCATGTAAGTGCATCTCTCACCTCTGGGTTCCCAGATGTGCTGACTTCACATCTAGCCCATGCTCACAGGGGCTGGGGGAAAGAGCAGGAGGTTTCTTCTGCCCTAAACCTGCACATCTCTAGACTAGGGAAGGCAAAAGACTCTGGCCCAGATGCAGCATCTTAAAGAGAAAATAGCTACAGTTGTGGGGAATAGGATGGCAGTTTGAAAGACATCTGTTTTTTGAATATAAAAAGGATCTTTATTTCTGCTTTAAAGTGCCCATAAAACCTTAAGGATCCATGAGAGGCTGGAATAAATGCAATAGACCTTTCTATAGTGTCTGTGCAGAAGGGTTTTTTAAAGTGCATTTTTAATTATTAAAATAATGAAAGTGGCACATTTATCACTGCAGCAGCATCCTCCTACCACAAGGATGTTTCGGGGGATGCAGCAAAGGGCCTTTTTAGGCACAGCCTAATTTTCCTCTTTGATGGAGATGAGTGCTTTCACCGAAAGGCGAGAAATTCCACCAGTGAACCAGCGTGTTATTTTGTGTAATTTAAAAAGGTTTCCTAAAGGGTGAGTCAGGGCAGTAAAGGACCCGTGCTAGCAACAACACACACTCGAGCCTCTGCCACAAACAACAGCAGCCCCGAGGTGCAAACAGGGATGGGAGTTACTGTCATCACCTCGTGTCCCCGAGAACGGCCGGTGTGAGGAGGAAGCGCCGCAGAGGACAGCCAGCACTAAGGAAAGGGCTCGGCAGCACCTCTGGGGCTGGCAGGAGGTGTCCACTCAAAGCAAGCTGCTCCCATACACAGGGAGGAAAACACAACCTGCTTTCTTACAGGTCTGCCTCGTGTCCCCACATCCTCCCATCGCAACCATCCCAGTTCACCCCCAGGGACACCTCATCCAGCAGGAGCCACCGTCCTGCTTAGGCTGGAGCTGTAGGAAGCCAGACCGGCCAGCTGGTTGCCACAAAATGGGACATTGAATAATTGGGCTTTCTCAGTGCAGAAAGTAACTTCATGTCGTCTCCAACATTCAGTTACCCACTCCCATGAAACCTGGGGGGGTGTGGATTCAGTAGGTCCTAGGAAAGGACTGATGGGACATTACAACACACAACCCTGCAAACGGTCCTTTAGGAGATCTTGAAGAGCAGCCTCGCAGGTCTGAACCCCCTTGGTCTGTCATCCCACAACAGCTCATCTAACTCAGCAGCTGAGAACACGTACTGAGGATGGAAAAGTCACCACACAATTTAAAAGTCAGGAGAAGGAAAATCTAACCTCTTATTCAATAAAAGCAAACCAAACAGCACCCAGCACAGCCTCGTCACTGGTGTCAGCAGGGCTGGAGATGACACAAGGTTCCTTGTCTTTTATACCCTTGTGTAGGTGGGCCCTTAAGCTTCTTGATTCCTCTAACTGTAAAGTAAAGATAACAATAGTTTTCATCCACAGACAGTACAGTGATTCAATTTAAACTGAACCCTAAAAGGTCTTCATCTCTGCTGATAACGAAGTCCAGCCAAGTTTCAAAAAGCAGCCTGGTCTGCCCAAGGAATCCATGGCAGAGATGGCCATTCAAAGCTGCTTCCCCAGTTCAAGACCTTAAATGGAATGTTTATGTTTAGGGGGTTTGTATGTTTATATTTAGGGTTTATATGTTTGTGTTTATGTATTTTCATTTATTTTATACCTGTGTATTTATATTTGTATGTTTATATTTAGGGTTTATATGTTTGTGTTTATGTATTTTCATTTATTTTATACCTGTGTATTTATATTTATTTTATGTGTGTATATTTGTATGTATATGTTTATATTTATGGTTTATGTGTTTGTATGTATATGTTTATATTTATGGTTTATGTGTTTGTATTTATATGTTTATATTTATGGTTTATGTGTTTGTATTTATATGTTTTTATTTATATTTCCTCTCTTAAAAGAAAGAATGAAATCAGATATTTACCAGGCAGAAGAAATGTGGAAAACAAAACCCCGAGCAGCACAGACTTCCCAAGCAGACAAGAAATAAAAAATTTAAACCCCATTCCCTGAAATGCAAATCGTTCCTGGACAGACAGAACTGTAAGGGAGGGGGGTGCTTCCAAACCCCCGAACACTGAAGGCAGTAAAACACTTCTCTGCTCAAAAGTAAAACGCTTTCTGAAAAGGTTTCGTTGAACTCATTTGTGGGCAATGTAAGTTACAGCTTCCAAATGAATTAGGCATGAATATTTCACATGACACTGCAGCGAGCTTTGCACAGAGAGCCTGGGAAACGTGGGGGTTTGTTTGCCGTCGTTCCGGGAGAATCAATTCCAATTGATCAGATCCCCCCGTGGAAGCGGCTGTGCTGTTTGCGGGCGCCTGTTGTTGATACAGTCACTGCTGTTGTTTTAGTTGAGCTGTTAAACTGTGGAAATGGCTTTTTTTTTTTTCCCCCCTCCCTCTCCTTTTCGGGATGCACAAGCAGCAAACAGCAGTCACTGCCTTCATATCACCTAAGGGAACACGCACACAATTTTGTAGAACGTTAAGTGCTGGAGAAGCACTTGAAGTAACTGGGGACTTGATCTGAAACACTGCTGAGAAATCTCAGGACCATAAAGAACGAGGCCATGTGCTTCTTTTTATACCGTGGGATGTGATTTATCCAAGAGGCCCTTAAAGCCCCAGCCTTGATCCCGCTCTCCCTTGTCCCCGCGCAGGAGCGTTCTGCCTCAGATGGCTTGAGACCCCTTCCCATCACAGCATCGCCTCAAGGTTGCAACTGAGACGGGTCCCATTACACTTCCTACAGGCTTCAGGCAACAGTCCCATGTCCCCAGGACATTATAGTCTTAATAATACAGATGAGAACAGGATGAAAAGAACTTCAGTTAGGCAGCTTCAGCAGCTTAGAGAGCCCAAGGGTTCAGCTCAGCCCGTCGCTGCCACTTGTTTCAGCCAAAGCACAACCGCTTTGGACCTGTCAAAATTAAGAGCTGTCGCTGCAACTTCCATTAACTTCATAAATCACCAACATTACCGGTTCAGCACTCTTTGATACCTGCTTAGACATTGAGAGAGTCACCAAGAAGAGATCAAGTCACGTCCAATGTCTTCTCCGCTGCCTGCATGGGCTCACACACCACAGCCCAGTGATGAACTCCTTGTTCTGCCAGAGTGACAAAGTGACAAATGCCATAGAGGGCCCGAGTGACAAATCAGTAAAAGCCAGGACAAAAGTGACAGGAGTCCTTCAGTTCTCACCCTCCCATATTTCCTAGAGCACACTTCCCTCCGAGCCTTATTAAATATAATTGCTTAAACAAGGACAGCTATTTTTACATTTCATTTTGCCTTGGCAAGTGTCTAAGCAAAGAAACAGGAACAAAAGGAACCTGTCTTCAGCTGATCATAACGCCATCAAATTAAAGGTTTATGTGCTTTAAACATGGCAATGCCTGTCTTGGATGACTCCAAAAAAGAGCAGTTTGAGAGGGGAAAGCAGGGAGCGTGTGTGCAGGAGTGGAGGTGGAAGCCAGGTGCATCAAAAAGGAGCGAAAGAAGCAGAAAACTAATGAGTACAAAGGCTTCGACTTGACTGAGTGGGATGTGATTTGTCATCCTCAAATGCACTGTTTTCATATGGGAACAACAGAATGCTCCAAGGCTGGGCGGGGGGAGGGTTGGTTGGTTGGTTGGTTGGTTGGTTGGTTGGTTGGTTGGGGTTCCCCCCCCCCTTCAAACAGGACACAAGATGAGATTCTCCAGCCTAAGCTTATCATGCATACGGCTGTTGTGCTAAATGATATGACTTTCCTCTGGATCCTTGTCATTTTTCTACCTGTCCATTACATGATGGAAAGGACCACGGACATTCCCAACTGATACCCATTATCCTAAAGGCTTCAGGAAAGAGTGAGGAGTGATTAACTGCTGGAAAACAACTCCACCAGGAACGGGCTGACTTGTCCTCACGTGGAGTCTCTAACTCACTGCCTGCCTCAGTGAAAGGTGCGCTGGATGGGGCACCAGGCACCGTCCCCATGCAGCAACTGCTGACCCTGCACTACCCTGCCTGACAGAGGAGATGATCTTGCAGTTCATTCTGGCCCTAAAACCTCAGACTCTGCAGTCCCTGTGGCATTGCTTCCCAAGGTGCATGTGCTAAAATTAGGGGAGCTGGGGAAAAGATGCTCTGATACGAGTTCACCCTGAAGGCAGGCTAATTTCAGAAACTGTAGTTACTTACTATTAAAACATTCTTGGTCTGGAAACCTTCGGAGATTCCAAGTGTCTTACACATTTTGTTGCTGCATGAGCCAGAAATACAGTCTTGCCCTTCCCATTTTTATCAGCCGGTGTTAGAAATGATAGAGAATGGTGAAAGCTGCGGCAGGGACACAGCTCAAACCCTGCTACAATTTTAGAGGTATTGGGGTTCCTATCACACCCCTGCTAGAGATCTAGGTCTACTCTACTCCAGCTAAACCATCTTTACCAAGCTCCACTTAGGCATTCCACCGTTCTTTTGGATTGTCCCTCCGAATAGCAGCAAAACCAAACAAATAAAAACACAACAGACAAAATAGAAACCACCTAAATGACAAGCACCCTTCCCTGGCAACAACCTCATTTCCTTCTCACATTTATTATTTTCTTTTTTTTTTTTTTTTTTAATTGCAGCACCAGATTTAGAAGGGAAAATAGAAGGCTTTTTATGTTGCTGCCCACGGGGTTACTGCCTGCATATGCAAAGAACCGAGAAACAGCCTATAGACGCTGTAATTAATGGCACTAAGGGCTCCTTCCAGCATACATGTGGTCTCAGCAGTTCTTGCAGCAGCTCTCTGGGCTCCAGCAGCCCCCACCAAACAAGGATTACACCCATAAACCCTAAGCCTGGCTTGGGCTGCACCCTCCAGCAGCAGCCCTGGGGGAGCACTCACTCCAGGACAGGCACCATCACCTCCCAGAGGCTTTAGGTTTCCCAAGGCATCTCCCCTTCGCTCTTCCCAAGGAGAGCAGTGCCCCCCCTGCATCCCAGGGAGGGCATCAGGAGCATCGTGGTACCCACCCAGGCTCCCTGACCCATCGCTGGGTCCAGGCACGCAACAGAAGGAACACAGCTTGTTTGTGGGACGCCAGTTTGGAACTGGCTAGTCTCCCAATTAAACCAATTCTGGTTTCTGCCTGTAAAGCGAACAAGTCGGCTAAGAGGAAATCAAAGAAGAATTAACATGGAGCACCCAGAAGAAATTTCCATCCATAACATACCTCTTTCATTCTCTGTGGCAGCCTCATTACGGAGGCTTCAATGAAGTCCTTTCAAAAACACACAGCACAACAACAATGAAGTGATTGCAGTTTGTAAGGCAGTGGGATGCAATTAGCATATGAACATCAAAATGTTTCTGCAATCTCCATTAGCTGTGCGTTGTCTATATCTCTTTAAGATTCCTACTTC